>VCCN01001173.1:255004-274950 GCA_006491835.1 Architeuthis dux
TATTTAACATAACATACATGTGTATAAACATTATAGTCACTACCGATACTTGTTTGTGATTTTCAAGATATGACCCCTAGGATACTATTCCATAAAATGTGAGCAAAGAAAAAGAAGTACAGTTTTTTTCCCCATGTACAGACACGTGTGACTATACAAAAATGAGGTCATTCATAACAAACACTGTGAGCAAAAACAGACACACCTTAATATTCCAAATATCCCTAACTTATTGTTTGTCGTATATTCTGTTTATGACATTTTCTGATTATTATTAATTTCTTCTCATACCAATAAAACCTACCAGCTCCTTCTCCCCCATGTTGTGTTTTGTTTCTTTTGAAGAAGGGTTTGTTCACTGTGTAGATTATAACAGCTGGTTGCCTTGGCAGCAACTTCGGATACAGGTTGAACCACTAATTTTCGAACTCCGTTCTCTGGATCAACTGCATCAGTGCTTTCACAGCTGGGAGAAATATCTGCAACTTCTGATATGGGTGGAATTGTTGATGGTCGAATGCTTTTCTCTGGATCAACCACATCACTGTCCAGGATGCTAGGTATGTTCTCAATTTGTGAAGTCCTCCGGCCGAGTATTTGGTGCTGGCAGGGTAATAGAAATGACTTTAAAACTGTAATTTATCTTTTTCAACAGTTTTTATGAATGGACTTTCATTCTATTCAGTCATCATTTAAGATTAGGTCGACCCATTTTCTCTCATCTTAGAAATTATATTGGAGAATCTTATTTTAGATAAACATCCTGACTTTGGCATAAGACTTTGAGATGCAAAACCAGTCTCCAATTGGATATGCTTGAGTTTTGATCCATTTTACTTACTTTAACCCAAGTTAAATTTAGGTTTGTATCCTACGAGTTCTAGAGTTTATTTTCATTTATTCTCCATGATTAATTCTTTTATTCTTTTTTATTGCTACTCCACTGGCCCATAGAAATTTACTAGGGCTAGTTCATAAGTGCTTAAATTTAGAAAAAAACTATATTACTGTTATCTCATAAATAGCTACCTTTTGTTTTTTGAAAGTCCTAAAAGTTGTTTATCACTACTGACTTGTGAAATCTTATTGGGGGATGGGAGGTCTATCTTACTGCAATTCTGTTATATATTAATTGATAATACCTTTTTAATTCACAGATATCAATTACTGTGGAAAAGAAATTGATGAATTTTATTGAAACATAAACTGTGTTTCATGAATTTATAATTGTAAATAATACATAAGGATGCTGTTTTCATTAATAATATCTCTTTTTCATTCACAGCTCTCAATTTTGATGGAGAAGAAATTGAATCACTTGATGGCCATCTGTAAATATCATATAAGGACCAGTATTTTAAAGATATGCATGCAAGCACATTGGTTAAAAATCATGAGTTGTGTGGCTGTTCATTTTCCTAGTGTTAAAGCATCTCTACTTATTGGAGACTAATACTATTCTCATGAGGTGGGTGGATCATCATCAGTGAATTATACAAATGCAAATAAACACAGAAGATTTTCTTGTAAAATGTGTGGATCAACATTTTCAGTGATTTCTGGTTTGAAAGCAATCATGCAGACACAGAAGAGAAACACCCTATAATTGTGAAGGAAAGTGATCAGCATTTTTACATGTGTGTACATCAACAGCTTCAAATGAAAACACACAGGTGAGACACTCTACATCGGTGGATCAGGATTTCCCACAACTTGTAATTTAAAAATCACACATGCAAACACATACTGGAGAGAAACCCTACACTTGTGAAGTATGTAGATCAGTATTTTCACAGTGTTCCCATTTAAAAATACACATGCAAACGCACACTGGAGAGAACGGCTACACTTGTGAAGTGTGTGGATCAGCATTTTCACAGAGCTCTAGTTTAAAAAGACACATGCAAACACACACTGGAGAGAAACTCTACCCTTGTGTAGTGTGTGGATCAGCATTTTCACATGGTTTTATTTTAAAAAGACACATGCAAATACACACTGGAGAGAAACCCTACACTTGTGAAGTGTGTGGATCAGCATTTTCACAGAGTCATCATTTAAAAAGTCACATGCAAACACACACTGGAAAGAAACCATACACTTGTGAAGTGTGTGGATCAGCATTTACACAGAATTCTGGTTTAAGAAGACACATGCAAACTCACACTGGGGAGAAACCCTACACCTGTGAAGTGTGTGGATCAGCATTTTCACAGAGTTCTAGTTTGAAAAGACATGTGCAAACACACACTGCAGACAAACCCTACCCTTGTAAAGTGTGTGGATCTGCATTTACACTAAGTTCCCATTTAAAAATACACATGCAAACACACACTGGAGAGAAGTCCTACACATGTGATGTGTGTGGATCAGCATTTTCAAAGAGTTCTAGTTTAAAAGGCCACATAAGAACACACACTGGGGAGAAACCCTACACTTGTGAAGTGTGTGGATCAGCATTTTCACAGAGTCATCATTTAAAAAGCCACATGCAAACACACACTGGAGACAAACCCTACACTTGTGATGTGTGTGGATCAGCATTTACACAGAAATCTGATTTAAAAAGGCACATGCAAACACACACTGGAGAGAAACCCTACCCTTGTGAAGTGTGTGGATCTGCATTTACACTAAGTTCCAATTTAAAAAGCCACATGCAAACACACACTGGCGAGAAACCCTACACTTGTAATGTGTGTGGATCAGCATTTTCAAAGAGTTCTGGTTTAAAAAGCCACATAAGAACACACACTGGGGAGAAACCATACACTTGTGAAGTGTGTGGATCAGCATTTTCACAGAGTCATCATTTAAAAAGCCACATGCAAACACACACTGGAGACAAACCCTACACTTGTGATGTGTGTGGATCAGCATTTCCACGGAGTTCCCATTTAAAAAGCCACATGAAAAAACACTGGAGAGAAACCCTACACATGTGATGTGTGTGGATCAGCATTTTCAAAGAGTTTTAGTTTAAAAAGCCACACAAGAATGCACACTGGGAAGAAACCCTTTGTAAAGTATGTGGCTCTGCATTTTTTCAGAATTCCAGTTAAAAAGAACACATGCAAACACACTGGACAGTAACCTCACACTGGTTGTGTACGTGGATCAGCATTTTCACAGAGATTCGATTAAAAAATGCACATGAGACAACACTGGAGAGAAATCCTGCACCAGCATTTTCACAGATTTCCAGTTTAAAAAATGCAGATGCAAACACTGGAGACAAACTGTAATCTTGCAAAGTATGTGGATTAGCATTTTCAATGACTTCAATTGTGAAATTACTCATGCGGACACACATGGTAGGAAACCTTACATTTGTGACGTGTGGATGAGTGTTTCCATCAAATCGTATTTGAAAACAAACATACGAACACATACTGGTAAGAAACCTTATTTTTAGCACGAACTTCAAAAACTCATACTGGAAAGAGACCATACACTTGTGCAATATATAGATCTGCATTTTTACAGAGTTCCAGTAGCAAACACATATTAAAGAGAAACAATATTTATGCCAAGTTTGTAGATCAGCATTTACGTGTGATTAAAATTTAAAAGTACCCATGCAAACACAGATGAGTGAAATATTCATGTAAAATGTGTGGATCAGCATTTTTATGGATTTCATTTGTGAACATGCACAGGAGAGAGGCAATCTTCTTGTGAAATGTGTGGATCGACATTTGTGCGAACACATGCAAGCACACACTATGGAGAAGCCCTAGTCATGTGGAATGTGTGCATTAGCATTTTCAGTAAGTACACCTGTGGACACAGTAAATAGTATCTTCAATCATACAGTATGCGACTTGGCATTTTCATAGCATTCAGATTAAAAAGTACATGGAAACAGATCCTGGAAATTATCCTTTTTTTTAATAACTGTGTGACTCAGTATTTCAAACAATCACCTGCAAACATGCTGTTGAGCAACCATAGTTTTGTGCTGCATGTAGATTCTCCATAATTGTAGCCTTGTAGTTAAAAAATTAGAAAAGTGGCTACTCTAGAGAAGAAAATAAAACTGAAGTTCCTTTGAACAATGATTGAAAAATGATCTCTGCATTAGATCTTAACACTTAGAAAAAGTCTCATTCGATAAATCTGTTTCATATTTTGTAATCAACAAGGTTGTGTTTCTGAAAGAAGCGTAAATGCACAGCTTTAGTGGTGTATTATTTCAGGTTATAAAGTGATTACTAATAATTATGTCGTCATTATTTTATATGCAGAACTCCTTTTCAAAAGTTAAAAGGGCCAACAATTCTAATCAACTTAGCACAAAATTAATTCAAAATTCATTAGATCAACTCTTTGAGTAAACAACTTTCTTTACTGCTTTAGTTGATTAGAACTTGTTGGCCCTTTTAACTTTTGAAAAGGAGTTCTGCATATAAAATAATGACAACATAATTATTTCTGTCATGTTTTTGTTACACAATTTGTTTATATCTTGATATTTGCTTAGATTAGCTTCATCCAAATGGGGAGAAGGTCTGCCTGCCCTGAAAAACAGCATTCAAAATCCTTGATTCAATCTCCCACCAATGTCACCAGTGAGAAATACACAACTATCTCAAGAAAATAAAGCTGAAATGCACATTGAGACCTACCTTCGTCAAATTCATCAAGTAATAATAACTAATGAAATATTATTTGACTATTTCACTGCCACACAGCTGCTTGTATTCTATAAATAGACAGGATAAGAAAGATTTTTAATAATAACCAACCTTAAGGGAGATGTTTTCTGAGATTTTTGTCAACATATCTGAACATCTTTATTAAAACAGTTGTCCTTCAATTTTATGCCTGTTTAATATCAACCTCTTTAACTTCCACTAATATTATAAAGAATGATTTGAAGAAATATGTATCAATTTTATGACATTTTCTTATTTATGCAACTCAGAAATTTTGAGATAATTCTAGCAATCTTCTATTCAACTTTAACACTAATTTCACCCCGTATTCCAGCAGTGTAACAATAGCCTTGTCTGCTCACCTTTAGGTCACGTTTTCGAATCACGGCTGGGCTTCATTAATTTTATATATGTTTGATTTAGTGTGACATAAACCAACAAACACTCAAACAAAGAAAAAAATTGACAACAACTTTTATGTAATAATATGAATTGAACAAACAATGGTGTAATTGTGTATTAACTGAGAAATCTGAACTTTTTATCTAATTCTAACCATCCAAATTATTTTGAAAATTGTTAATGACTTAAATTTTATTCAATGTTTTTTATCACATATAATTTTAGTGTTTCTTTTCATAAAGATTTGTTCATTTACTTTGCCACATATTGCAAATATTTTTACTTTGATGTTTGAATCGATATGATAACTCAGTCTGATTGCTTTACTTTGCTATGCATACCAATTATTGGATAATAAAAATCAAATGTTTAGGAAATTCCATACAGATCTATTTGTATTGGTGTCAGAATATTAAAAAATAAATTCTGATTTGAAACATCGGTATTTTCTTTCTTTTTTAAAGTTTTAAATGTAAATGTGAATGTACACAGACAGTATTTTAGATTCATCAAATTATTGTTTTATCCAAAATGAACTCAAAAACATAACAGGTCTGGTTAGTCACTTAATAGAAACCGTCACGTGACCAACATCTTTTGGCAGTGGGGGTGATCAATTAAAAAATTGGAAAAAGAGGTGACCGATGAATAAGTTACTTCTCTCGCCTTTTGTTGGGCAATGATCACTAAAAAAGTCTGAATTTTCAAAGAACAAGCATGAATGCTGCATGGCACAAACTGGGGATCAATTTAGCATAAACCTGCACAGCAAATTGAACCCTATTTAGGTGGAGGGGGGATTTTAAAAAAAAACGGTTTTGTAGACATAAATAAATCTTTAGCCCTCATGAAAGCCATTTTGCTGCCAAATTCTGCCAGGAGAATTTCCTTGATGGCCGATTGCTTAATGCCACTGCAATCAAGTCCAAAGTTTTGAAGCAATTTCATGTGATCTTGTAGTAATCCTTTCAAAGTCCTAGGTTCCCCATTCTCAAAGATAGCTGTCTTGACATGCTTTGTGAACATGAGTTTGACTTCCTATCATTCAACATGTTGAAGGTGAACTTGCTCCCATAACAGGTTGCCAGTTACATATACAGGTGTGAGGTCCCATACACCCCAAAAATTCCTTACAGGACAGTTCTCTTTTTTATTTCTAGCTTTTTGCAAATTCTCTTTTGCAATGTCTATGCCACAATTTACCATTAGGTCCTGAAGCCCAATCTACTGTAGGGTAAACATTATGAAACTTATCCAAACCTTTCCACTTCAGTGCTAGTTCCTGTAATTCAGAAACTTGTATATTTTTCATAACAATGTTGTTTGCAAAGCATGAAATTTCCTCCTCCCCCAGTTAATGAATCAGTCACATCTTCAAGTTTTCTCTTCTTTGCAACCATGAGTGGCCTCGGCATGGTGCTATACAGACAAGGTATAAAGAACTAATGGAAAACCGAATTGGCACAAATTAAAACAGCTTTGCTTATGAGGTTTAAAAGTCACTATAGATTGTTTTGTGATTACAGATACAATTTATTTGATACTTGGCCTAAAATCCTAGGCCTAACAAACTCCTTAGCAGCTTTGGGATTGTTTTAGGTTGATAACAGCCAACAAAAGAGCAAGATAATTAAAAAGTTACCTTTAATTTGATCTTAAAGATCACGCATGACATCTATAATGATTTTGTACATTGTTTGGTGGTTTCTTATAGGTTTAACCATGGGTGTACCTATGGAAAATAGTGCCCATGGCAAGCATTTTTGCCATGACATTTTTAGGTAAAAACAGTTAGCTGGATATGGATAGACCTAGCTGATTTTAGCCATTTTTTAAGACAATTTTAGCTATAGTTAACAAACCATACTTGGCAACACTGTTTAAGAAACAACTTTCGCTACAAATAGCTGAAAATGTATGTGGAAGTGAAAGGCTTATAAATGGTGTATTTCCGTACCACCTCTCCGAGCCTGTCAGTCTCTCTCTCTCATTAAACATTCAATAACAGAGAGGTATCTTAAACCATAGAAACCCTGAAGTGTAAATATTGGAAATTTTACCTGGTGTGAGACTATTAATAAACTAGTACTTGTTTTTTTTTTTAAATTAAAAATTTGAGAGTGATTACCAGATTTGAAAAATTGAAAAAACAATGAAATTGACAACACTGCTGTGGCCTGGTAGCCCTGTCTGTACTGGTCTACGGCCCAGTGTTTAGCGACCACAACAAAAAGTTAATTGGGAAATAGAGCCAAGCTACATTCTTCCGGTTTGTGAGGAAGAGAGAATGGGAATGAAATGGTTTCCTTTGTTATCATGTTGGATACAATCAAGTTGAAGGCAGTATAGTACTATAATAATATAGGAAGTGCGCAGGGCCCCATAAAATGTGGGGCCCGTAGCATATGCAGCAAGCAAGCCTCGATCTCCTATCAGATCACTTTGCATATCAGACTCCACTTTCTTTCTCTCTCTCTTACTCTCTTCATTTCTACCTATTTCACTATCTTTTTTTGGATCAAGTTCACATCAAGCACCCTAAAATTTGTCGAATTGAAAAGGGACACATTTTTCCTTGACACTGCTGACATTTCAGTGATGTCACCAAAGTCCATGAACTAGCCTGAACTGGTGTCGCTAGTCTGTCTCTGAAATGTTCAAAGTTACTTATGTTGCGTAATGTTATTAACATGCAGACATAGCATTATCGACATGCAGGAAGAAACTGCACAGGAGAGTGTGCACTTGAATGATAAAACAAACAAAGTCTCGGTTTATAGCATATCAATGTTTATTTTTGTATACATGCACAGAGACATCCAGCAGTTTTCAAAACAAAATATACATGGCTGATTTGTTAGGGATAGAGAGAAAGAAAGGCTACAGACTTAGTCGAGTGTTGGTCATGGGTAATTAACTTCACACAGGCCCGAAGGTTGATGTGTTGTTGATCCCACAATCAAACCCCGTCCTTTTAACTTCTTCTAATTATTCTCTCTCCTGACAATCAAAAATAGTTCCTTTTTAAGCCTGCATGTTGATTTTTGCGCCACCTCATTGGCTCCACCTCTTTCTGATGTCTCTATCTATGGTCCACCTATTCCAGGTCCCCCTGCCCCCAACCACGTGTCATTCTTTAGCGCGTCCACTTGTGGCCACTTCCGTTAATTACATATCACTTTATCGTCTTTGCTCTGCTATCAAAAATACAAAAATCCTTATCTATCAATTGCATCATGATTTAATTCTCTAACATTTTCTAACACCAATTTCCGTAATGTGTTTTGCATGGCCTGGGGCTACTTTCTTAACATTCTGATTTGAAACTACTGATACCAATCGGTGACCTTTAACACTGAATAGTCTAGGTGAAAATAAGTTCTTCTTCCGACCGTGAGAATCATTTTGGGATTCCGGTGTTTACCTAATTACCACTTTTGTTTTCTTATTAGAGATACTAACTGACCAACCTAATTAAGTCACCCTTACGTCATAATATTACACTTACATTCGATAAAAAATTGGTTGTGTTTTTTTAAACTAACAAATTTTCAAAGTTACTAAGATACTTTCTTCCAAAAAAATAAAAAGTATTTTTTGTGCTTTCAATCCAACTATTTGGGCTTTTATAGTGATTATTAGAGTTTAAATTTTACAGTCAGTCAGTAACTGTCATCTTAGCGTAATCGTTAGCATATCTGACAGACTAGTGACACCAGTTCAAGCTAGTTTCTTCTTTGTTGTCAACACATGGACTTTGTTTATCTTGGTAACACAGCTGATGTTTCAGTGACGTCACCGGGGCCGAGGAAAAATGTGTCCCTTTTCGATTTGACAAATTTTAGGGTGCCTGATGTGAACTTGATCCCTTTTTTCTCTTTCTTTCTCCCCTTCTCTTTCTATACGACTCTCTCTCTCTCCAATTCTCGCCTTTTGTATTCCCAACCTTCTGGGCCATGAACCGTTCTTTATTTGTGTCATTAAACACGTATTCGGAAAGCAATGAGGATCTCAAAACAACCCAGGAATCTGTACCGTCCATCCGAGCACAAGCAACAAATTAGGTTGGGGTAACAGGGATTTGGCGGTGAGAAAGAAAACAATCCCCGAAGGTGAGGGTGGAGGTTATTGGAAGGATGTAGTTGTCTGACTCTAGTTCTAAAGTAACTTTCCTCCATCGCAACTACTCACAACTATTCTCTCAGATAATGGATCTTTGTGCCCTAGGAACAAATTTAGCTCTTCACCGTTTTTACTCACGCACTCAATAAATTCCTCGTGTTAATTAAAGAAAAAAAACCTTTTGAGATTGGTAACCAGAGAAAAATTGTACAAATAAATTCCTGAAAAAAAAAAACCTTTGTTTTATTCAACTTTAGTCTTGAGATAATCTTAATTATCTCAACAACCAAGTGTCGTCTGCCATTCACTCCGAGACACACTCGACTTAATTCTTGTCTCCAACTCGTAAGTTTATTCAAATCCATTTCATTATTTTACATTTTATCAATTTTAAAAAACTTTTTCTTTTTCTTTTTACGGTGTCTAAAATACTAAAAATGTATTAAATGGAGTATTCTTTTCCAACATAAGGCTGGATAAATCAAAATCCCGAGCGGTAGCGATGGAATGAATTGGCTCTAAAGAGAGTGATCGATTTACAATGAGCTTATAATGTAAAGCTAGACCCTGACTTTGTGTCCTTCCTTCTGACACCCGATGTTCAATTTACCATAGTCTTATTTGTAGTTTCTGATTAAATTAACATTTTTTAAAGATATTCTCTACTATTTTAGTAACTTAATTTTTCAAAAATGCACATAAATAAAAACCCGTATATATTTTATTTGTAGGTATGAACAAAAACATTTCAGCGTGAAATCGACACGTGGGAAATGTAAAATTCTGGCAAAAATCAGTGAGTCACCAATATGAAATTAAACTAATATAGGGTTGTCTACTCGATCATCGGTAAAAGCAGACGACAAAAATTCTATTTTCTCGAAATTTGGGCAGGGAAAAGAAAAGATTCATATCTCGTCTAATAATTCATAAGACTACAGACAATTCCATTTTCCAACAATTGATTTGTAAAGAAAGTTTTAAAAGGTAAGTTTGTATCTATCAGATAAAGAAAGTACAGAGTATGTCAGTCAGTGTAGAAAAATCGAAATAAATACATTCCCTAAAAAAAATGGATTATGTCCCCCTCCGTCAACCATAGTATTGAAATATAAACAGAGAATGATTTGATTATCGACGGCCGATAAAAATATCGATCAATTCCATTGAAAGTTGCCAATAGATAGTTTTAGAAATTGGTTTTTAAATTTTTTTTTAAAGCAAAATGTATGACGTTTTTAGCGCAGTTTAGTTGACCGATGATAAAACTAAGTACTTTCACTAAAATTATCTGGATTTGAAAATAACTTTTTTTTTGGTAGATTTTTAACTACGGATTAAATATTCGTAGTTAAAAAATCTACCAAAAAAATGTTGGCGGGAAGGAAGAAAACAATTTAAAAAACTTTTCTTACTGTCATCGATAATGATTCATCATTATTGATTTTTTTTCCGCAGAATGTAGCAAACATTACATTTATAACAGTCAAAATGTACGTTATAATTAATCAAAATATTTTATTTCTTTTGTTCAGACAAAAATTTGAGCTATTTTATTTCTAGAAAAACATTAAATAAATCGAGAACGGAATTTAAAAAATTTTGATTAGGTTTTTATAATCGGGTGTCGATTTTCCAGTGAAAATCTTTGTCCATTTTTGTTCATACCTATTTATTTGCATAATTAGTTTTAACAAAATGGACGAAGATTTCACACATGAGAAATATTTTAAAATCTGGCAGAAATCAGCATCTTATTCGATTTTAACAAAATTTTCAATACTTATTTATCAAAGGACGAATTTTAAAAAATAAAATTTCCATTCCAAATTTTGGAGAAAAATAATTTTTTTTCATATGATTCCTACCCAACCTTTTATTAATTTGATGATTTATCTATTTTATATAATCATGCTTTTGTTGATTTTTACACATTTTGCAGATATATCCCTCAAGATACTACACGATTTACCTTTTTTATAATAATATCCAGGAACTGCTGGAATGGAACTATTACTTTGGGATTTAAAAAAACAGGAAAATTAAGTAAAATATTTTCTTTTTCAGCAAATTTTTGGTTTTATTTGATTAATTATAATTCAGGCGTTTGATTTGTGAAAAATTTTTTTTTCACTCAATATTATTTTTTAAAAAGATTTATTCTGATATTTTTGAAATGTATATTTTTTATTCTTTCTATGTTGTGGTTCGACTGAAACTTATAAAAATATTATAGCAAGGATGTATAATTAAAATATTTACAGCCTGTATTTTTAATATATTTTATTCTGTTTTTTGTTTATGTAAATTAACTGCCATTTCAACTTATGGGAGCTGCAGATGACAACATACCATTTTTTTTTGCACGGCGCAGCTGTCGTGCATTTTAATCTTGTTTACTTTTTCTATTCAAATATATCTGTACTGCATTGCCTACCATACATTTTTTAATATCAAGTGTCGCTTACACGCTTCATTTTGTTCATACTTACATAGTAATTAATTGTTTTCATTTGCTATACAGACAGATAATACAACCAATATTTCTGACATTTCAGTATTATTTGTTTTTGGTTTGATGATTATTATTATTTATTATTGTTGCTGCTTCAAAAGACAAATGGCAATTGTGACCTTCCCCTTTTCAAAATGGCCACCGCTCAAGCTTCTTAATAACAGATGCTGATGATGAATTCCAAATCAAAGAAGCCGACGACAATAATCTTAACACTGGAGCAGTGAGCATTTTGAAAGGGGAAGGGTCACAATAGACAGAAAAACAATTTAGTCGTCTTTTTTTTTTACCTTCTATTTCATTTTATTTTTGGTAATACTACCTCTGTCCCATAATAGTTGTTCCATTTAGCAGTAATTTTTTATATGCAAATATAACAACTATAATGGGACAGAAGCTACAATTTAGGTCCATCAATCATTTTCATACTCTACAAACATGTATAAAAGCAAAATGTTTTGTTAAATTCCGTACCCCCAAGTGTACCAATACACCAACTTTGGGCTTCTGGCCCATGGACTATTCGTTCCTTCCAGAAATCTTTCGTTTCTGAGAAAAAGTAACTTTTATAGTTGAAGTGTGTATTAGCTCTAAAGTGAGTGATTGATTTACAATATACATATAATGTAACATTAGACCCTGACTTTTTGTCCATCTTTACAACACCCAATGTTCAATTTACAATGTCAAAGCAGTTCAAACTATGGTAATCTTTGTGGGTAATCCTTGCTTATACATTCAGGAGAAATTAAATCAGTTGAAATTTTATTTACAACTTTCAACTGAAGTATGGAAGATCATTGAGAAATAATTTTGTTGGACATAGTCAAAATTATTTCTCAACAATCTTCCATACATCATGACACTCATTTACAGCTATCGATTTGTGAAGACGATGTGTTTGAGAATCTGCTTGAGAGCTTCGCTAATTCCAATTCCATTGTTTTCCACTTAATTCTTCTTTTTTATACTCTTTTTGATGGTATAAAGAATTCATGATGTAAAAATGTTCATTCTCTTAAGTTTCAAAAGGGCTTAGGGTTGCTTAAAATAAATAAGATTCCAAAACTTATGGTTCTAGTGTGATATATTCATGAAATTAAATAAAGGATTGGATTGACTGACTTCTCACAAAATCACCTATTCATAAATAATAGATGAATAAGTGCCGAATGTTTTATTAAAATTTGTCATTATTGGTCATCCATACTTCAGCTCGTAACAATTCAATTGGGGAATTAAAAAATGCACATCATTTGAGAAAGCAAAGAATGGAAATAGGTTAAAACTTTAATAAAGTTAAAGGAATAATGTATACAGGTCTGATTAGTCACTCAATAGAAACTGTTACATGGCCATGTCTTTTGGCAGCATATCACGTTGGGGTGATGAAGCAAAAGATGGTTTGAATTGTAATTTTTCATTTCATGCTATCAAATGAAACTTACACTTCTCTATAAACACCAAAAACTTTTTTATTTTTTAAAATCAGTGCCAACATTTGATAAATTTCTGACTCCTGTCTTCTCTGCAAAAGCAGATATTTATGGGTCAGCTTCTTCTTCTTCTTAAACATCACTAGATACATTTCTCAGTCAACAAAATGGTTCTTAAACTTTCCCTTCTGATGTACAACATGTCAACAAATTACAAACATCATTGTTCTAGCTAAATTCAAAAAAGAAAACTTGAATAATTACAATTTATATATATCACGCAAATAGGCCACACCAATGGAGTTAGAGGGCTGAAAATTTAAACATTTGCTCCTTATGTCTAGAAAAAACGTTTTTTTTTTTTTTTTAAATTTTCCCCCTAAATATGTTTTTAGTGAGGGGATTCAATTTGCAATGCAAGTTTTTTCTAAATTGATTGCTTACTTTGTGTCCGGCAGCATTCACACTTGTTTTTTGAAAATTCAGACTTTTTTAGTGATCGCTGCCCAACAAAAGGCAAAAGAAATAACTTATTCATTGATCACCTCTTTTTCCATTTTTTAATCAATCACCCTCAACACAGCATGCTGCCAAAAGATGTTGGTCACATGATGGTTTCTAGTGAGTGACTAACCAGACCTGTCTTGGTTAAGATTTGTCCAGTTCATTTTAAAAAAGAAACATTTTTCTCACCTTACTAATCCATCAAATCTATAATGGAGAGTTATTTATTTCTCATAAATACAGAAAAGACTAAAGGTAAAACTTAGATTATCATATCTGATATCTGCATGATAGAGAAAATTCATATTGTAATGTTTATCAATGTAAGCATAAGATATGCAGTAGTTTATTTAATTTTCATAATTTCAAATAATGCGGGTAGCTAGTAATATCTTTAATAATCTTTTATATTCAGATATTGGCTGAAGTGGAAACCAACTGAATTCATCAGACAGTGATACATAAATCATGTACAAAGAAACAGAAATGTTTATGAGAATACATTATCAAGAAGGCGAATATTGCTGAGTTTGTGGAACTGATGTTTCAAAGAATATAGCTCTCAGAAGATTTCATGGAAAGAAACCGTATTAATATGAATTGTGTGAATCACAACTGAATAAAACACACAGGGTTCTTCTGAAGTGTGTTCAATTACAGTTTCCAGGATTTCATAGATCGGAAAACAAACTTGGAAGATCACGTTAGAGGGCAGCCATATTTTGTAGGTCTACATTTTGAAACAGTTCATATTTGGAAACAATCACCAAGACACAAAATTGATAAAATCACATTCTTACTTTGCGAATCTGCATTTTCAAGGAGTTTGCATTTTAAAAGATATAAGTAGAGTTAAAATTTAAAGATGCAAACACACAATTGGGAGAAACCATATTCTTATTAAATGTGCAGTTCAGCATTTTCTCATTGTTCATCTTTAAAAAGACATGTGCAAACTAACACAGAAGAGAAACCATATTCTTATAAAGTGTGTGGATCAGCATTCTCCAATAGTTTGAATTTACAGAAACACATGCAAACACACACTGGAGAGAAACCATATTCTTGGGAAGTGTGCTGGTCAGCATTTTCCAAGAGTTGATCTTTAAAAAGTCACAGGCGAAAACTGGAGAGAAACCAATTCTTGTGAAGTGTGTGGATCAGCATTTTCAGAGAGTTCAAATTTTTAAAAAAAATGCTTACACACACTGGAAAGAAACCATATTCTTGTGAAGTGTGTGGGTCCGCATTTTCCCGTAGTTCAGCATTAAAAATACATATGCTAACGCATGCTGGAGAAAAACCATGTATCTGTCAAGTGTGTGGATATTCCTTTTCACAGAAGTCACACTTGATGGTTCACATGCGAACACACACTGGAGAGAAACCATATTCTTGTGAAGTGTGTGGATCTTCCTTTTCACAGAAGTCACACTTGGTGGTTCATATGCGAACACACACTGGAGAGAAACCATATTCTTGTGAAGTGTGTGAGACAACATTTTCTGATAGTTCAAAGTTAAAAGTACATTGGCGAAAACACACTGGAGAGAAGCCATATTCTTGTGAAATGTGTGGTTCAGTATTTTCTGTGAGTTCATCTTTAAAAGCACATATGCGAACACACACTAGGGAAAAACCATATTCTTGTGAAGTGTGTGGGTTGGCATTTTCAGAGAGGTCATCTTTAAAAAGTCACAGGCGAACACACACTGGAGAGAAACCATATTCTTGTGCAGTGTGTGGGTCTGCATTTTCAGACAGTTCAAATTTAAAAGTACACAGGCGAAAACACACTGGAGAGAAGACATATTCTTGTGAAGTGTGTGGTTCAGCATTTTATGAGAGTTCATCTTTAAAAGCACATATGCGAACACACACTGGAGAAAAACCATATTTCTGTGAAGTGTGTGGTTCAGCATTTCCCCAAAGTTCAAATTTAAAAACACATATGCGAACACACACTGGAGAGAAACCATATTCTTGTGAAGTGTGTGGATCAGCATTTTCTCAGAGATCAGATTTAAAAAAACACCTGCGAACACACACTGGAGAGAAACCATATTCTTGTGAAGTGTGCGGTATAGCATATTCCGATAGTTCATCCTTAAAAATACACAGGCGGAAACACACTGGAGAGAAGCCATATTCTTGTAAAGTATGTGGATCTTCATTTTCACAGAAGTCACACTTGGTGGATCATGTGCGAACACACACTGTTTGTTTTTGAAAAAAAAACATGTGATTACCTGCTGGAGAGAAACCATATTCATGTGAAATGTGTGGTACAGCAAATTCTGATAGTTCATACTTAAAAATACCTGTGATAACACATACTGAAGCAAAACCATAATCTTGTGAAGTGTACAGTTGTGCATTTTCCCATTATTCATCTTTAAAAAAGACTCATGTGAACCCACACTGGTGAAAAAACATATTCTTGCGTGCAATTCAACATTTTCAAAGATTTAAGAGTTCACATGACCACAAACTGGAGAAAAAAAATATTTTTGTATAGTATGTAGATCAGCATTTTCACAGGGTGCACCTTTAAATAAGCGCAGGAGACAAAATATATGGATCAGCATTTTTTTATGAAGTTATAAATTAAAAGTGTGTTATGTGAACACACACCAGAGTGAAAACTTTTGTATGTCAAACAGCGTTTTTGTGTATAGAATGTGGATTGGCACAGGAAATAAGCCATATCTATGCAAACTATATGTCTCATCATTTAAATTATGTGAACACACAACGCAGAGAAAATTTATTTGTGTGTATTATATGGATTGCATTTTCAGAAAGTTAAAATTTAAAAACACATGCTAACACATTGGAAAGAAATATTCGTGTATAGTATGTGGATGAGCATTTTCACATAGTTGTAAATTAAGAATACACATGCAAATACTTTCACGGTGTGTCAATTTACCTACTCAGAATTCCATTTCTTAAACGGTGGTTTGCCTGGTTATCACATGGGAGAGGAGTAGCTACTTTTAAAAAGCTTGTTTTTGTTACTAAAAAGTAAGTTTTAACCTATTCTGACAACGATTAATTGATATAGGAAAGAATCGGTGTGATGTATATGTCACTCTGGGCTTTTAATGTTAAAATAGTCACAGAAAAAATGTTTTCTACTGCATTCTATGATGTATAATTTGTTTTTCTTTCTAGCAAAAGCAAAATAAAAACCTGAACACATTTAAAAAATGTTATTTACTTTTTAAAATAGGGTGCCAGAGATTTCAAAAGTTGCGTGTGAATGCTTAGTTTAAAAAATTTGTTTTTCTTTCTAGCAAAAGCAAAATAAAAACCTTCTGAACACATTTTAAAAATGTTATTTACTTTTTAAAATAGGGTGCCGGAGATTTCAAAAGTTGCGTGTGAACGCAAGAACTATTTGGAAAGGAATCCCTGTATTTGATAATCGGGTCCATGATAAGAGATGATGAATGTATTTGATAGTGGGTGATGACTATTTGATAAGAGGGATATTTGGTAGGGGACATTTGATAATGTGGTCCATCTGAGTTATGTTTAACCGGATATTTCAATTTTAAACTCGAATACTTGACTTTGTACTGTTAAGCTCGGTTTATTGAGATTTGATTCTGTCCTGCATCAATGTGCAATCTCGAATCTGTTTGCACAGTTAAGTGCGGTTTTTAAATTAGTCCTTATTACATGGACTTGACAAAATAAGGGAGGTGTCCATCCAAGTTATATCAAACTGGATAGAAGCTTTAATATATAAATGGGTTATCCCAATTACACTGAACTGGATACAAACTTAATCAATTGGATTATTTAACTGAATAGAAATTTTAATTTTAAATGGAAAAGGCCTATAGTTTAATAATGTTATCCACACAAGCATAATGCTTTTAGTTGATGAAAGCATCTCGACTCCATCCACAGTTGAGTACATTTTAATGTATGCACCAATTGCGTTTGGACCTGATCTGCATCCAACCAACAGCAACAGATGTGTCTGAACTCGAACTAGACTGCATTGTAATAAAATCTGATTTAATACAAAAGGGTGAATTTCAAAACTAATAGAATCAATAACACGTATCATGATTAATTTTTAAATAGAAAATTGCATTTTAAATTGGAATATGAATTGATGTGCATTGCCTTGTATTTTAAATATAAGAATGTGTTGGAATTTGGACATGAAATTGAATAATCTCTAATTTATTCTAAATTGCAGAGATGTATTTTGGAATTCGAACCTGAATCAGAAGTGTTTATTAAAGAATGAATATTGAAATTGATAGAAATTAAGGGTATAATTCAAATTTGTTTTTAACTGGTAAAGGTAAAGGTAAAGAATTTGAACGCCAATGGGAAATATGTATTTAGGAAGTTTCATAAATCAAAAGAATAATCTTGGATCTAAATTCGAATAGGAAAAGTGTATCTTAGAAATGTGAATCAAAAAGGTAATTTTTGATTTGAACATGAACAGAAAATGTGTAATTTGAATTTCAATTGTAAAGTATAATTGAATTTAATTAAAAGGTTTTAAAGTTTAATTTAAAAGTTGGAAAATTGGAATTTTTTACTTTTTCATTTAAAAAATCTTTTTTATAATTAAACATCAAAGTATAAAATCATTTGCCTGATGAAAAAATTCACATGAAAATCTCAGACGCCATCTTAATTTGGAAGAGCATAGGTCGGCCATGTTGTCTTCGCACTGCAACAGGCTTTCACCTAGATTTTGCTTGGTGGAGGTATTCTTTTCTAAGGGTTAACATGGACGATTAAATTTGAACATATTTTATCAAATTTAGACATAAGATATTGCATATATATGTGAAACTATGTCGAAAGAAAAATATGATTTTTATTTTTTGAGCTGATAATTGAAGATTTATATTTGACTTTTTCTGAGGTAAGGATATTTTTATTATTGGGTATCAGGAAAAGTGTCTATCAGGAAATCTGCCCATCAAGAATTTATCAAGGGAGGAAAAGTCAAAACATAATATTCCCATCATATAGTTTCCAGGAAAATTTTATAAGGTTTTATTATAAACTTTTGTCATAACTTACTTCTGTTTTTCTTTCATGAATTCATTTTTAATTAATAAAATGTGTTTTTCTTTTGTTTTTTACACTCTGGCCATAAGAATTTTACAGTTTTTGAAAGCTACTCCTCAGGTGAACAAAATCAAAATTCTAATACTTCAAATTCATTTTCTTTCTATAAGCTAGAATCTATAACAGAGTAGTAATAATAGAATAATAAGAAATAATAATAATAATAAAATACAACTTCCTGATACAAATTTCAGAAACTATATGATGGGAAAATTATGTTTTGATGGGCACTTTTCCTCTCTTGTTAAATTGTGATGGGCACTTTTCCTGGATCCTTATTAACGTGCTCATAAGACGAACGTAGGTTTTACAATGAAATCTAACAGTAATCAGTATTAATTGAATTTCGAGGATTACAATTATTATCAACATTTTAAGCTACTAAACTTGTTGAATAACTTGATTTTATTTATTTATTTATTCATATTATTTATCCATAAATTAATATTGTCATTTCATGAAAAAATGCAAGTGAATTTGATATCGTAGGATATGTGATTAACAATAAAAGTTAAACTTGTGGCTCGAAGAAAAGGTTGTACAAAGTTGATTAATTTATCAGTTACGAATAATTTTATTTCCTAAATCTTTTAATAATTTATGACGTCATTACGGGAGTAGAGCATACCAGAAATGACATGTTTGAATGGCGTGCCTAAAATTCTCATATTTGATGGCCATTTTAAACAAGGTTAGAAAACACATTGTGGACACCATAATGAAAAGTCTAATCAAATAATGAAGACGGATGCAGATATACATAAACATAACATTTAATAAAGAGTGCATTCAACAATCGGGTACTTACATATAAAAACATTTAAAAGGTTCATACGAATCAAGAAGGCTAAGAGTAAATATACTGTAAGTTAGCCACGTAAAAAGTAAAGGGAGTTTAGTATTAATATTAGCTGACTTCATGTTGGTCATTCTCTCATTTGTTGTTTTATGAACTGATAGTGTTTAGTCCTGATACAGGGTCGATTATAGTTGAATTGGCATATATGGTTACAGTTGCACCAAGAATATATTGCTACCAAAACTAGAAATCAGTGTGGGGGAAAAGGCAAATGACAGAAAGAGCTATGCTAGTCATTGTATCGCGTGGGGAGATATGGTGGTCCGAAAGAAACTGAGCCTTTTAGCGTTGGGGCTAAGAAAGGCACGAAGAAAGAGAAAGGAAAGGTACCGGTT
>VCCN01001173.1:275050-285699 GCA_006491835.1 Architeuthis dux
ATGCTGGCGGCCATTTTGTTTTATACAAATGAGGTAGTTCTTGCCAACTATTTTCTTGGGAACATCTTTTTTCTAAAAGAGGACATCCTCAGGAACATTTTAGTACCCTAAATGTAGAATCATGGGGGGTGCACGGTAGCCCCTGCTGGCTCCCGGACTATGAGAGAAAAGCCGTTAATTCAAGACTTCTCTATTCATTGCTTCGATAATAGTAGTCGTCCTTATCTCCTTATCTCCTCTTCCACCCACTCCTGCTTCTAGCCGGTGATAACGGTTGGGTTTTTTTTTAAAAACCCTACTCTACTAAGTCAAAGAGGTGGAGACTTATTCCTACCCCTTACCTCCTTACATTGTTTTATCACCACAAGGCAAAATAGATTATTTTGTAGCCATTGTTCGTCTAAGTTCATTCTATTGTATTACTTCAAGTGTAAATCACAAAATTAAAAGTATTTATAAAAATGAAATAAATTCAAATTAATCAACTTTGTAACTATTTTTTAACGGGTCAAACATATCAATTTAATGTTAATTCCTCTTTCGTTGTTCAACTTTATAAAATGTCTACAACCTCTTCAATTAACTTTTACCATTAGAGTTCATTTGACTCTCTATTCAAGTCTGAAACACAAATTTAAAATATTGTAATGGCCACTTTCCTATTTGATAGTAATTTATACGTAAATAAGGAATTGAATATCAGGCTAGTTTAATCACCACGCTGAAGAACTGCCTGGATAGACATACGAAAATAAGTATAGTTCCTTTTTCTCTAGACGTCAGTTCCGTTAGCGGCTATGGATAAAAAGCCATGCAACACTAAATCCTCACTCATTTCTTAGATCTTTCTAGAATGAAGCCCTGGTTTCTTAAGCCAGTAACTTTTCTCTTTGTCTACTTCTTTATATCTGTTCATTCCTTTTGCCCAGACTCGAATGAATGCCTTTACACCATGAAAGTAAATACCGCTCATTTCCCGGCGATCAATTCTTCCGATTTTTAGATAACCATCACTGCATTGAAGTCATACATTTCAGTTTACTCATAGAAAAATATAGATTCAAGAGATAAGATGACCCTAGATCACATTTATAGTTTCTACATATCTGTTAGAGGCTAAATAACCCTAATAATCCCTAGGTTATTCTTTCTGATAGAAACTCTCTTCCTAACTATGCCAGCCCATTTTAAAAATCTTATCTAGGAATTCCTTTCCTTAGATCTTATCTAGAATGAAGCCCTGGTTCCTTCTTTTAACCGGTACCTTTCCTTTCTCTTTCTTCGTGCCTTTCTTAGCACCAACGCTAAAAGGCTCAGGTTTTTTCGGACCACCATATCTCCCCACGCGATACAATGACTAGCATAGCCTTTCGGACCACGGTGGATTTTTGAATTCCTCATGTCTGAAACCCATGATTTAGCCTTTTAAAGTACTCAGATATCTCAACTGGGAGACGAGATATGAAATTCTGTTGTTTTTTTTCTGTATGCTGGCGGCCATTTTGTTTTATACAAATGAGGTAGTTCTTCCCAACTTATTTCTTGGGACATCTTTTTTCTGAAAGAGGACATCCTAAGGAACATTTTGGTACCCTAAATGTAGAATCAGGGGGGGGGGTGCACACGGTAGGCCCTGTTGGCCCCCGGCCTATATATATCTTTTGACATTGAGGAAACTGATTTGATTTTTAAAGAAGGTTTTTTGGTTTTCAGTAGAATTGAAGATGAGATTTGAATTTTTATAACTTATAACTGAAATAAGAGGTGAAATATTATCGATGAATTTTCAAACAAGCACTTACTACACATTACTTGAATTAATATTATTTGAAATTAATAGTTAATAAATAATTTCAAGCAAAAAGGCCGAGGCCTGTAGGTGTGGACTCAAACGTACAATACATAAGTTATTCAATTAATTCTCTGTGTGATAGTATATGTCTTCCCAAATTGTGTCTAAACCATTTTTGAAGGTGTTGTCAATAATCACCCCTAGGCAGCGGCGGAGTGAGGTCAAACATGGAGGGGGGGGGCAGTGTTGATGACTCAAAGAATTGTTTCACGCTAAATCAACCTCGAAAAAGCGTCCAAAAACGACAAAATGAACTAAAACATTGTTTGTGGCTAAAAATGGCTAGATTAGTCTAAAAAAATGCCTAAAAATTAGCAAAAATTGTTAAAGAAAAAATTTACGGATATATTTGAATTTCTATGAAACTATTTTGTAAAAAAAATAATAGCTAATGTGTTTCAGTTGAAGAGTCCATAGTTTCAAATGGTGGGGAGGAGGTACTTTTATCAGCAAAATTTGTTACCCCGAGTGAGAGAGTCAAGTGTTACGAACCGCAAACCAAGAAAATCACACTATTTATTATTAGAGTAGATGGTAACTTAGCATGAATTTGTATCAGACTGAGAGATCCGATGTGGATCGAACTCACAAACAACTGCCAGCAAGATTGGCTTGTTGATCATTGCTATACAACATCTGTCCTCATCTGTTTTTGTAATGATCTACTCGTTAATCCCAGTGGGAAAAAATTCACGGTTATATTTGGAAGTATATTTTCAGATTCACCCCCCCCCCAGCCACCAAGTACAATAGTCCAGTGTTACGATACACAAACCAAGAAAATCAAACTGTTCATTATTAGAGTTGATTAGGCTTAGTCTGAAATAGTTTTAAATTACAATAGAAAAATAAAAAATAATAAAAACATGAAAATAAAACTTTATTCATAACATAACATGCGAAAAAAAAGTGAAAGGTTTAGTCCTAGTTTGTGCTGCTCTATTTAAGAGAGTATTGAAGATAATGGGATTTTAAAAATGATATACAGATAGGGGCATAATGGGTCAGAGGGTTAGGGTTTTAAGGCCTAAATTTTCGAACTTTGAATATAACTAATTTTGTAAATAAGAGCCATAATGTTTCTAATCCACACATGAAAAGATTAAAAATCTGAAAAAAATCTTCCTGACATGTATGCAAGTGAATATGTGTCTGTGGCATGTATACACATACAACATGCCATTGTGTTTGTGACACGTATACACAAATATACATGCCGCATGTATACACACGCATACATGCAAAATACACACACACGTATTTCGCATTTCCGATAAGTCCTGCTGCCGACACTTTGCAACATATGTATCTAAGTTTTGTCAAAATGTAACCTTCTGGTGAGGTGAGACACTGTTTTTAAATTTATATATTTAGTTCTGTCTTCCTGCCGGACTAGCCCCACCCCCCACACACCTTCTTCAAGACCGATCCTCGTAATTCGTGCAGAAATTAAGAGAAAACCGTGGGGGTGGGGGTAGGGTGAGGCTAGTACGGCAGGAAGACAGAACTAAATATACAAACCCCGCGACTGCTCCTAGGTCAGTTTTCTCTAATCTCTAGTCGTTTAGATGGTAATGGTGTTTAGGATTGTTTTTACCAAAGTGCATCACTTTGCATTTGGTGGCATTGAATGGTAGTTCTCACTCCTGGGACCATCTTTCTATAAATCTATCTGCAACTTGTTTACACTTGTTATGCTCACGCGGCCGTATAATTTAAAGTCATCAGCAAATAGCTTGCATACGTTGTATTTCATCTCTTCTGGCATATCGTTGATAAAGATTACAAAAAGTATCGGGCCTAACGCAGAACCCTGCGATATACCACTCAGTACCGCTTTCCATTCTGATGTGACTCCCTCCACGTTTACGCACTGTGTTCTCCCACCTAAAAATGACCTTACCCATTTCAGCAAATCACCATTTATACCAATATTTTCCAATTTAAGTAGCAGTCGTTCATCTTGGCAAAATCCGTGTAAATAACATAAAATGCGTCGCCGTTTTCAATCAGTTTTGCCCGTCCCTCTAGGCACAGCATCTGTTGTGTTATACAATCCCTTCCAGGCATAAATCCTGGTTGGGTATCGGTCAGTAAGTTGTGCTTCACCATATGAGCCAAAATTGCATCTCTTACTATCAATTCCATGATTTTCGAGATCACTGACGTTAAACTAACGGGTCTATAGTTATCAGGTACATATCTCAATCCATTCTTGTAGATTGCGGTTATAATTGCTTTGCGCCAGCTGTTATGTGCTCCTTCCTTAAGTGATTTATTGAAAAGGATAGATAACGGAACGCAGATAAAATCGGCAAATTCTCTCAAAAAATATGGGTGCCATTTATCATGGTGTGGTGATTTATTCGTGTTGAGTTCATTCAATGTTGTACTAACTGTCTCGGATATAATTTCTATACTCGAAAGAACCTCTTCAGCACGACTATTTGGAGAAGGTGGAATGTTTTGCAAATCCTCGTTGGTAAATACACTTGCAAAGAAGTAATTTAATGTATCTGCCTTTTCCTTGGTAATTGTTGCTTTGGGGCCGTTCGTTTTTTTTAAAGATGGAATCGATTGTCCCGTTTTTAACCTAGATTTGGCACACTTCCAAAACGTTTTCGGTTTTCCTTGAACATTGAACGCTAAGCTTTGTTCGAAATCCTGTCTTAAATTTCTGGTCAGAGCTCGAAGACCATTTTTACATTGACTATACTTTTCTTTATCGTACTTGGTCCTTGTCGCAACATATCTTTTCCAGAGTCTTCCTTTCTTGTTTTTCAATCGTATTACCTCCTTGTTCATATATAAGTCTTTCTTTTTAACTCGTGGGGTGCTCATATGGGAGTGTTCTTCCGGTGCTGAGAATAGAATATTAAACAAAGGTATCGTAGTCTTTCTCAAAGGTAGAACTTAATTGCTCAAGGCAATTGTGTTGCTGAAGTTCTTCTCTCACCGCTTCATAGGATGTTAGGCATAGATGGTCACTTTCACCAAGTGGTGGGTGGTATGATAGATCGTGAATCATACCTTCTTCGCTTGAAATAATCAGTTCGCTCTTTCACGATATCGTGTTGGTTCAGTAACGTGCTGGAAGAGGAAACGATCCTGTAGAGTTTCAATAAAGTCTATTAGTTGGTGCTTTTCCGTTAGCACACACTCATTTGTCCAATCGATATTCCATAGTTGTAACAGCTAATAGCTTACCAACGAAATATTAACCTCTTAATTGCTGGGGTCCCTCTTATTCACGAATTGGTCAACGTTCGAGTATACAAATTTTAATCCCAACTTACATACTATATTCATGTCATCACACAATGGTGTTGGGCTTGGCCTTCCGGTTCGACTTTTGTGAACCTGATTAAGCGCAGTCCATTTTTGACTACCACGTACTTTCCAAATATATTTACCTTCACCTTCGGCCTCTGTCTTGTCTCTTGCTTCATTAACCTCATTTCTGATCGCCTGGCGTTCTTCAACAATGTAGTCATCAGTGACGCCGATCTTCTTAGATGTTTCAGTTGTATTCTTACTTACTCATGGCCATTTGTTTCTCGTTTAAAGAGCTCATTTTGACATTGATTGGTCGCGATTTCGCCTCATTGCATTTACCTAGTCTTGTAATGAATTTAGGAGTTGCTTCGATAGTGTTTTTGTCTTCATCGTTTTCCTCTATTTCAGATGGCTCGGGAAATCCATGGATTACGAGGTTTTGTGTTCGAACCTCGCACTCTTTTTTAAAAACAAGTTCTTCATTTTTTGTATTTCTTGTATTATTTGTTGAAAATTTACACTTTGCATTTCTATTGTTGTTGACAAAGAACGTTTGACACTGTCTGCAATTCGCTTACTTTGTTTATTGTTTCGTCAATACTTCTATAATTATCCGCTATCTTTTGCGTAATTGTCTGGTTGATCCTGTCTTCGATCATCCCAAGCCATCTGTCATAGTTTGTTCGGTTGACTCTTTTTTGCCTCGTAGTTTGCCATTATGTCACTCACATATTCTGGTATAACAGTGCATGAAATGCATACATATTTCCTGTAACCCTTGATTAAAAAGTGGCTTAGTTGGTGTGATGTCGGCCCGAGTTACCTCCCTTGCCACAACCCATAAGACGGAATTGAGTTCTCGGTCATGCGCCGGGCAAACCGGGGGAAAATAAAGAGAATCACACGAAGTGAGAGACGAGCAGTCTCCTCTCCGACGGTGATCAGTTAACATCACATTTGTCTTAGTCCTTGTTCCTTTTGCTTCATCTTCCTTTTCAGTGAGATTCCCACGAGCTGGGAGACACTACATTCTGGGGACGAGGTCCGTCTTTAAAACACAAAGTAATAATCAACTCAACACACGATGGCTAATTTCAGATACACAACGGAGAAAGCACAACCGGCGTCAGATGGCGAAAATGGATCGAAAAGTTCGAAAATCTGCTGTGTGCCATGGACGTAGAAAAAGAAAGAAAACAACGGGCCATGTTTCTCCACTACGCCGGCGACGAAATTGTTGAGATCGTCGATAGCCTCACAGATGAAGACAAAGGACTCGGAGCAACACACGTGGTGGATGGGGTACAAATACCAGCGGACTACGAAAAACTGAAACGTTCGCTGACGAGATTTTCAAATTCAGACAAGCGATTCAGACAGCTTCGGAAAACCTGGACGGGTATCACACACGACTCCGGAATTTGGCCGCCACGTGCGATTTCCAACACGTACAACGTGAAATTCTGGTGCAAATTCCACGCAGGTCAGACGCAGAACCTTGAGAGACAACTCCACTCTGAAACAAGTGCTCGACGAAGCAAGGGATACCGAGCTCGCAGACGCGCGAGCTTCAGCAATAGAGACACACGCTGTACACGCAATATCTGGTCGACCAAGTTACAATCGAAGCGGATACAAACGAAACGGCGCAGATCTTTCTGCCCAAATCAACACGGAGATGTCCAGGGAGGGGCGGCTATAGCAATCACCAACCAAACTCAGCAAGTTCGCCACCACGTGGTGCCAACAGACCGCGTGGAGATGGAACTTCGGACATCTGCCGTTACTGTGGAAACTCAACAGCACATCCTTTCTGTTCAGCAAAGGGTGGGGGGAATGTAGAAGCTGTTACAAGATGAACCATTTTGCACGGGTTTGCCGGTCATCCAGGCACAAAATCAACAAAATTTCATCGAGTATTTCCGGACCTGCGACTGAGAGAGCTCCATCCCCATATCTATCCAGTGACGAGTCTGTTTTTACGGTCAATGGCAGGCGAGTCCGAAATTTTAGTACCCCTGCCGTCACTGTCCATATAAACAGGACTCCAATAACGTTTGCAGTTGATACTGGTGCCAGTGTTAATATTCTCACTGGGCAGGACTACGATGGCATGCCGGACCGACACAAGCTACAGAGGCACGCATCCAACATATACGCGTACGGGTCCACACGGGCACTTCCCGTGCGTGGCCTCATCTACGCTAAAATTGCACGGAATGGAATCCACACGAACACGAAACTATACGTTGTAGATTCCAGCGGACCGAACGCTCACAATCGTTTAGGCGCTGACTCAGCTCAGGAGCTGAATATAGTCAAAATAGCTCACCACACCACGCATCAGCCCAGAAACAAAGACAGAATAACAGACTACATGAGCGCACAACAAGCGAGGATAGAGGAGTTGGAAAAGAAGTTACAACTGTCCGAGAAGCGCCTAGCCGCAATTGAAAAACAATTAGACGAAACACAAAGCCAGTCAGACTCAACACACACACCGGCGGCGGAAACGGAAATCAAGACAACAAGAAAAACGCAAAACGAAAAATACATAACACGCACAGCACACACGCAAAACAATAACTACACACACGCAGAACCGTTGGACCCGGGTGATTACAAAACAAGAAAAAAACGTTAGACCTGTGTGATTACAAAACAAAAAAATACAAACAAAAAATAGAAATAAAATAAACGTTCCACATACACAAAAAGGACTTTTAGGCTCGTACACCGTCCACGACTACACCAGAACCCTCAGCCGATCAGACGCAGCACACGGCCTCAGGCAAAAATGCTGAAGGGACTCCAGGACTATGTCCTAAAATAAACGCGTCCCCCACAAAGACGTACCATGCACGTCAACCTACACAAAACACACAGCCCACAACATAAAAAGAAGGACCTCACATCCTCCTTACCGAGGAGGAAGTAGGTGTGATGTCGGCCCGGGCGACGCAAGGGAGCAAATACCTCGAGTTACCTCTCTTGCCACAACCCATAAAACGGAAATGAGTTCCCGCTCATGCGCCGGGCAAAACGGGGGAAAATAAAGAGAATCACACGAAGTGAAGAGACGACCAGTCTCATCTCCGACGGTGATCAGTTAACATCACATTTGTCTCCGCCGTTTGTTCCTTTTGCTTCATCTTCATTTTCAGTGAGATTCCCACGAGCTGAGAGACATTACAGTTGGTAAGCAAGGAGCTGCGTACACGGGGAATGTACCAAGTGTTCGTACTGCGAACATTCTAACTTGTATTGATCATCGTCTGATATGCCACGATCTTTCGTGCAGTTTCCGGTACTGATTGCATCTTGCGTGCTGGGTCCAACAACACCCTCTTTATAAAGGAGGCTTTGGTTGTCTCTATTGCTGTTGTCAAAATTTAAAATGTACAAAATCGATACTTTGCTACAAACAAATGAATCTCAGTTGTTTTGAAAGTAAGAATTTAAAAAATGCTGTTGCAATCCTCTTGAGATTTAAAGATAGGGTAACATTGAAAAATCGTTTTTGTAATTAAATATGTCATTTGAAAATCATTTTAACAGAGAAGTTGTGAAGACAAAATGAATACCTGAAGAGTTTTCTAAAACGCTCAGAAGAAAAAGGTTGATTTTTTACGAGAAACAATCAATTAGAACTTGATAATTAAAATGACCTTAAAACAAGCAGTCGAGAATACACTTGGCTTGTTCATCCACATTTTTTGTTCAGGCTAATGCAAGCGAGATTTAAAAAAGAATTATTACTTGTTCGAATTGCGATTTTGTTTTTGCGAACGAAACTATTCTTTACGGGATAACAATTCTGTTTTTGCAATCCATTCGCTGTTCTCGTGCAAAATGCTGGAAATTTTGATTGTGTGTTAAAAAGCCCGAAACAAATCAGTGAATAATACAAGCAAACAATACAAGCAAATACAAGCAAACAACATGATTCTTAATTTATCCGAAATTTAATCAAGAGGAAGGTACAAGAAAAATGAATTGGTTGCAAAGGAATGCGTATTCTTGCGACTTTGTAAGAAAGTACATTTAACAAATAAAGCTTTTGATATTTGAAGGAGTTGATGAGTTGATGTATCTGGTGATGTAGTTGTCTTAAATTCTTGGTAATATAGAGGGAGTTTTGGATAGTTCATGATACTTGCAAGCATTAAGTTCGAGTTGTTTGATTAAGCGATCTTCTGGACGTCTTGAAAATGGTATATCTTGAAAGAGGGTTATTGATTTTATTTCTTGTTAAGATGTTTTCTTGAAGGAGTATTGCTGAAGTTGATAAATGTTCATTTGCTCGATACACGAATTGCCTTTGTAAATATGTCGGCACTTTTTGTGAGAGTCAACATTTGGCTGACTCGATAATAAAAGGGGCTGGCTGGAGTGATTTGGTGTTTCTTGAAAGAGTCGGACCTTTTGCCCGTCACACTATTGGCTGGGACGTGTTAACCTTTTTACGTCCATTGATGAAAGAGACCAAGTTTGAACACGGCACCCGGAGCTGATGACTTCAGGGCTTCTCATTGTTTGAATTTGGACCAATGGAAAAGTATGTATTTTTAACCTCTGAATATCTTTTTGAGACGGGATAAATAAAGCTTTTAGATAGAAGGACAATAAAATAAATTGAATAAAGTTCAATAGATAATCTGGTTTTCTCTTTCCGGCTTTCACAGGTTCACAGTGATTGACTTTTGACTTTTTATTCCACTCTTTATTGGTTTGTTGCGAGCGTATATCTGTTTTCAATTCTTTGATATTTTCCACAGACAAAGAGTCTAGTCTTTTCGTGCCCGGCAGTGATTTACGAGGTTCTCCCATAAAACTGATGTATGCCTCTCAGGCTCGCCCTTTTCCGCGCATGACCTAGCACTTCGGATGATAATGGAAGGGAATGTCTGCTTCGAGGGAGACCAGTACCAGACATTAAGAAGATAATTCTAAGTCAGCGGAAATTTCTTGAACACAAACAGAGGTGATAGCCGGGAAAGCCGAACCCAACACGATCAATTAGACTGGCAGGGAGCGTCATCCAAGGAATTGATTGATTGATTTTTGTTTAACGGCACATCGAACCTCGGTGGGTCATTTAGTGCCGAATTCGGTTTCTTTTTCAATACATGAAGAATTGTACCAAAATACCTTTTACAGCACATTCAAAATTGTAGTATTTTTAGTATTCTCAGTCAAAAATACAAAATCGTCAAAAATGATACAAATATTGCCACCGAAGTGCTCTAACTTCACATGGGACACCCAGGCATGATTTTTGAAAATTCCTAAAAGAAATGTCAAAAATAATAGTTTTGGGTCTGCATTCGCGCTCACACCGATATAGTCCTGTAGAATTTTGAACAAAATAGTCAAGCTAGAAAAGAGTAAATAGATTGACATAATATATCGTTGGAAAGAGAATTTCATCAGCTTCCCAACAGTGTATCTTGTCAATTTGTATCTGTTGAGCATATTCTCTAGTGCTTTTTGGTATTCAGCCGTATGCTTATTAAACATC
>VCCN01001173.1:290973-314479 GCA_006491835.1 Architeuthis dux
TGCTTCTACTGAAACTCAAAGTAGCGACATTTCGACCATACGACAAAACCCGCCAAAATATAAAATTACGTCAGCTCTTACAAGATTGCGGTGGCAGTCACACTAGAAAAATTTCATAAAATATGCAGAAAATGTTACAAACATGGACATTTTTCGAAAATGTGTAGATCTAAAAGATCAGTACACAAAATTGAAATCTCTTCAGACGACGATTCAAATAATGAAGAATACTCAATGGACGCGATCAGTTTTAATGATCCTAAACAAGATAAATCCAATTCACACAGGGTCCAGTGAAACAGTGAAAAACGAAGTTTTAGAACGTTGGACTGTCAAATTGAAATTAAACCAATCTGTAATAAAATTCAAGATTGACTCGGGCGCCGAAATAAACGTTTTTACGAGAATCTCTTTCCCCGACCCAAATTGAAAAACACTTCTGTGGAGTTGAATGCCTATAATAATACAAAAATTCCTGTTTTAGGAAAATGCAGGGCAACTATAAACAATAAAAAAAGTTGAAACTCCCGTATTATACATGGTGGCAGATACAAATTATCAACCTGTTTTCAACGAAAAAACGTGCGAGAAGTTGAATCTAATTCAGAGAATATTTAAAATAAACAAAACAAGCATACCGAATCTACTAAAAGAATTTGATGGCTGTTTCGGTGAGATTGGCACTTTGCCGTCCACTCACCACATGACCATCGACCCTGAAATAAATCCCGTTATTCACCCAGAAAGGTTCCTGTAATGTTTATATGTATGTATCTATGTTTATATATGTACGTTTCTAAAATGAATAAACACACCGAGAATTTACCCAACAGCCACCGAGGGAAGGCGATCAGACAGCTCTGATTCAGGCAGTGATGATGTCAACTACGTCTTCAGATGCGACGTTGCACCTGAACAGAACAACGTGAGTTGGCTACACTCACTATCCGACGAAAACCACAGACAGCTGGAAAACTTCAGGCACTCGCAACAGAACTACTAATAAGCAAACACCGGCCCTTTTCAGGGCCAGCAACGAAGTCTCTACCAAACTATAATATGCACACCAGCCCATTTTAGGGCTAACGAAAGTCCCCTTTCTCCTCTTCACCCTCGTTCCACAAAGAATGTCTCCTTTCTCCATAATCATCATCTTTCCACAACACAACTAGTACATGCATCCACACGTACATACGCATACACCACGCGACCAACCCACGTGTCGCTGACCATAACTTATTCTACGGACCCACTTGTCGACGACGATGATCTAGACATATTTTAACAAACAACTCACTCAACATAAATTAACAAATTATTTCCTTTAAAAAAAAGAAAGAATAATAACAACACACACGCAAAGCATAAAAAAACAACATTTTTAGAACAAAAACACACTAAAACCTATTACCTGATAAAGCAACACTGGAAAGCAAAAACAAACAAAACTAAAACAATACAAACGAACAAGGAAATTCCAGTAATCTATTAAAGTTCATCTCAATTTAAAATTTAAAAAAGAAAAGGTGAGTGGTGTAATGTTTATATAGTATGTACCTATGTTTATATATGTATGTTTTTAAAATAAATAAACACGCCGCGAATTTACCCAACAGCCCCCGTTTTACGAGCCCCGTTTCCGGTCACGAAAACGGGAGCCCGGATGCTGGAGCTGGGAAGGTCTCTCTGGTCAGGCAAATCGCCCTGTCAACACGTGTCTGTTTCCGTCTCTCAGCTTCCTTTCTTAACACGCTAAATACAGTTAAGAACCAAACGCGGTCGAACTACACACAGCTAAAACAGAAAGAACGACAAGCTACCAAAGGCACTAAGCACAAGACAACATATAATTCCTTTTGCCCTAAAAAGCAAATTAAAACAAGAATTCGATAATATGACAAAAATGGGAATAATACTACCTGTAAGACAACCTACCGAATGGGTTAACTCCTTGTGATTGTTGAAAAGGCTAACGGAAAATTACGACTCGGGATCTAAATAAAGCAATAAAAAGGGAACATTTCAAACTCCCTACTGCGGAAGAAACTGTTGCAGAAATGCATGGCCAAAAATACTTTTCTAAGCTCGATGCTTCCAACGGATTTTGGCAAATTCCAGTTGACAAAGAAAGCTCTCGTCTTTTAAGTTTTAATACACCATTCGGAAGGTATCGTTTCACGCGACTACCTTACGGAATTCACAGTGCAAGCGAAGTCTTCCAAAATTTAAATCGCACAAATTATAGAAGGAATCGAAGGAACTAAGAACTCACAAGATGATATCATAATTTGGTCGAATACTTTAGAAGAGTATGCAGAGAGACTCGAGCTCATTTTTAACCATCGACTGCGAAAGCAGGGTTTGAAATTAAATGAATCTAAATGTATTTTCGCTGTCACAGATAACCTATCTGGGTCATCTCATCACAGGTGAAGGATTGAAAACTGATCCATCTAAATTTGAAGCAATTATTGACTTGCCCCTACCCAAGTGTAAACAAGACTTACAAAGATTTCTAGGCATAACAAACTACTTGTGTAAATTTCTCCCAAATTACTCAGAGGTGACGACGCCATTACGTCAACTTCTACAAAATGACACCTTCTTGTCATTTGAAAAGCCTCAAATGGAAGCAATATCAAAGCTCAAAGAGATGATCACAAACTACCCTGTGTTACAGTTTTATAACCCCAATTTATCGACAATAATTACAACAGACGCAAGTAAACACGGACTCGGTGCTGTACTGGAACAAAGTCACAACGGGAAATGGCTACCTCTTTCATTTGCATTACGTGCTACGACTACTGTCTTCTAGAAAGTGGAGCTTTAAGCATATTGTTTTCTTGTAAAAAGTTCCATCAATTCATTTAAGGCACTCATTTCTTGATCGTAAACGATCACAAACCTGTGAAACAGATTTTCAAGAAACCACCCACAAAATCTAGCTTACATTTCAATGAGACACTTGTACTAACTTTACACACGGGTCTATTTCTTTATGGGGATCAGATTAATTATCGAGAAACCATAACCTGACCACAATGCCTCTACTGTAGTATTATCGCCTGCCCCCTATTTCCTCTCCCACTCCTCACTTCCTCTTTCCACTGTGTTTACTTCCACCCAGTATCTATCTTTGTACTTCTTCTGGGTATGTTGTTCCGACGATGGTCTGCTCTATGAGTCTCTCATCCAGCTCACAGTTTAGCCATACTGGGACTACCAAGCTGCCGCAACCTCGAAATGGTAACACTGCATTGTGAGGTAAGAGAGTCTACCACTACTATAAAAAAAATACTGATGATCTGGTGCAAGCTTACCCGCAGCAGTTTGATCGCATTGGTCACTTCCCTACTGTACCACCAGTCATACATGCCTCACGAAAGTTCCCAATTCACCTCAAAGACGAGATGAAGAGGGTATCATAAAAAAGGTGGCATGCAGTAGAAAAAGTAATGGACGGCCGAGGATATGCCTTGATCGAAGAGACATAAACAAAGCAATCAGAATATGCCACCACAAAGTTCGCACCCTCGAGGAAATAATGCATAAGCTAGCGGGAGCAAACTATTTCGGCAAGCTTGATGCCCAAAACGGGTACTGTTCCGTGGAATTAGACAAAGTGAGCCAGCTCCTAACGTGCTTCAACAGCCAATTCGGCAAGCACTGCTTAACAAGAATGTCATTCGGATTGGTAATGAGCCAGGATGCGTTCCAGCAAAAGATGGCCCAAATACTAGAGAAGTGCCCTGGAACCATCGGTATCTCGAAAACGAACACGACAAACACTTGCACAACCTGATGGGAGTCGCCAAAGAAAATGGACTTGTGTTTAATAGCACAAAATGCAACATCAAAAGCAAATCCATCAAATTCTTTGGATGAAAATGGAGTACACCCGGATCCCCAAAAGCTCTTAAGTCTCCCGCCAACGAAGTAGAGCTGCAACATATACTGGGAATGGTAAGATACATGGGCCCATTCATACAGCCAACGTTCTGGACATAAGAATTCAGTTCGTGCAGTTCAGCAAAAACAAACTCGCAGAAATGACTCTGAGATATCAGCCCTAAGAGAGCTGATATTCACTGGCTGACCAGTCAGAGCAAAAGATGTGCCGACACCTCTCAGTCCATATTGGTCGTTCAGAGATGAACTGTCAGTAGAGGACTCCATGGCACTAAAGAGAGGAAGAATACTGATCCCCAGAAGCATGAAATCCTGGACAGGATACACACATCACATCAAGGCATCGAAAAGTGCATCCTAATGGCCAACACATGCGTATACTTGCCGGGACTCAATGATGATATTGAAGAAGTCGTCAAAGACTGACCCACATGTCAGAGATATCAGAACACACAACAGAAGGAAACCTTGATACAACATGAAGTCCCATTCAGATCATAGCAGGTAATCGGGTCAGACCTTTTCCACCTGGATGGAGAAACATACCTGCTGATAACCGACTACCATTCAAAGTTTCCATTTGTGCGCAAGATGCACAGCACGTGCACAAGTCAAGATGTGGTGTGTGCTCTGAAGTCATTATTTGGGGAACATGGTGTCTCAGAACGCGTGGTCAGTGACAACGGTCCTCAGTATGACAGCTATACATTCAAACAGTTCGTCAAAGACTGGAGTTTTGATCACATTACCTCTTCATCAACATATTCCCAGTCCAATGGGTTTATTGAAAGAACAGTGCAGACTGTAAAAAAGACAATGAAAAAAGCAAAAGACAGCAAGACAGACATGGACATGGCTCTGCTATGCCTGAGAACAACACCAACTGACTACTAAATACCAATCCCGGTAGGGCTGCTGTAGTGTCTTCCAGCCGTCTCCCAGCTCGTGGGAGTCTCACTGAAAGGGAAAAGGATGAAGCAAAAGGAACAAAGGACAAAGGCGAATGTGATGTTGATTGAACGCCGTCAGCGAAAGAACTGAACTGTTCTTCGCTTCCGAACGGTCTGTTTATTTTCCCCCGGTTTGCCTCGCGCATGACCGGGGACTCACTTCCGTTTTAGGGGTTTGTGGCAACGGAGGTAACTCGCGGTATTTGCTCCCTTGCGCAGCCTGGCAGGACATCACTGCTATACACCAAACTGATCAATGGAAATCTGCCAGTGAGGATCAGAAACACACAACCCGAGACGGACAATATCTACAAAGGGTTATGCGCAATGCCAAGACGAACAGAAGACCGTGGCGCAATAGACCTACCAAGCCTCCACAGAGGTCAGAAAATGACGGTACAGAACCATCGGTCAGGCATATGGGGAAAAAGCGGTGGTAACAGGTCGTACAATGTTACTACCGAAAATGGCAGCACGACAAGAAGAAACCGGTGCCACCTGCGTGGCGTCCCTCCCACAACCACGACACGAGAGAAAACGAAGACCACCTGCACTGCCGGAGAGAAAAAATCAACCGCCACATCCGAGAAAAGAGCATCATCAGGAAGACGCGTGAAAACATCATCTTGTTACATCGACTTCATATTGGACAAGACTTTTGAGGACTAGCAGAGTGAGTTTCCTACTAAACTAGTAATCTTAAGGAGAGGTATGTCGTATTGTCGCCTGCTTTCTATTCTCTTTCCCACTCTCCACATCCTCTTTCCACTGTGTTTACTTCCGTCCAGCCTCGCTTCGGGTACAACCGCTTTTTGTACAAAGACACGTTCGTTGTAGATGTGAAATAAATACGTAAAATAACTACTTATTTCATCTACAAGTAGTCTGACTCTAGTTCTAAAGTAACTTTACTCCCTCTGTCATGCATATCCTCCCCTTTCTCCGTCACTCCCCCCTCCTTTCCTTTCTCTCTCTCTCTCTTCGAATGCAACCAAAGCATCTAGATTTACATCCAACATAAATAACAGTTTCTGGCATCTAAACGCAATCAAAAACATCTAGATTTAGATGAAAAACATCTAAATTAGCAACTATTCTCTCAGATAATGGATATGTGTGCCTTGGGGACAGATTTTGCCCTTCACCGTTTTCACTCGCGCACTCAATAAATTCCCCAAGTTAATTAAAAAGCAAAACCTTTTAACTTTGTTAATCAGAAAAAATTGTACAAATAAAAACTTTGTTTTATTCGACTTTAGTCTTGAGATAATCTTCTTAATTATCTCAACACCCAAGTGTCGTCTGCCATTCACTCCGTGACACACTCGCCTCGCCTTAAATCTCGTTTCCAACTCGTAAGTTTATTGAAATCCATTTTATTATTTTACATTAAAAAAATTGATAGAATGATTCTATCAATTTTTTGTTACTTTTTCTACGATGTCTAAAATGATAAAAATGTATTAAATGGAGTATTTTTTCCAACATGAGGCTGGGTAAATTAAATGCCGAGCGGAGATGCATGATGTAGCGATGGGAATCAATTGGTTCTAAAGAGGGTGATCGATTCACAATGTATGTATAGTGTAAAACTGGCCTCTGACTTTGTGTCCATCTTTCTGACACCGGATGTGAGTCTTATTCGGAGTTTCCGATTAAAATTTCACCTTTTTAAATATATACTCTTCTCTATTTTAGTACCTTAATTTTCAAAAATGCACATAAATATTAAAACACATAACTTTTTCTATTTGCATCGAAAAGTAATTAATATTTTCATTTGTTTTTCAGCCAGATAATACACAAATATGTCGGGCAGTACTTTTTATACCTGACGCTCTCTGGCACACGTTAACGCTGCCTGATACTTCCTAACATTGCCTGACACACGTTTCTTTTATACCTGACGCTACCTAACACATCTTGACATTGCCTGACACACGTTAACGAATTAGATAAAAAAAATCTATCTTTACATTGCCTCCTTTGTGTTAACGAAATATTTCGATAAAAGATTTATACCTGACACTTCACCAACTCCGTGGAATGAAGTCTGAATAATAGAGAACAGCATTAGAGAATAAGGAGATTGAAAGAATCAGTGCACATGCTAGGCTCTGATAACTTCCTCAGTAGGCTTAGAATAGAAATAAATACCATATGAGAGCCTTTGATTGGGAAAGAACAGACATTAGGTTTAAAGCTCCAAAATTCAACAGGACAATGGCTTAGTGTAGCCATTCTCAACCTTTTTCTGGCCATGGCCCCCTTAAGAGCTCTTCTCAGGTTCCTGAACTTCTGTCAAACAAAGTTAATTACTAAAGGATTCAGTTTGAAATTCCCAGAACGTTACTGAATGCCACAGGTACCTGTGGAAAACCACAGGGTGCAACGTGACTATAGATGAGGACACCACTTCTAATAAATCAGTGTATAATGATGATAATTCATCTCAGAAATTCAGACTGAAAAAGAAGCTGTGATTTTTACATAAAAATATTTTGCTTTGAAATTTTAAATAATCTTGCCCATATTATAGACAACAGTAAATTGACGATTTCATTTAACTTAAAATTCTTTCTTCTTTCAATATAATATATATATTTGTGTGTGTGAAAATTTGACTATTTTAATTTCATTATGCTTATATCTGCTACTTCTATTAGTAACTACTAACCACAACAATTAGAGTCAATAGGTGTAACAGTTCTGATGAGAGCCACAACTGCCTTAAGTTTCACATCAAGACTTTCCTTTAACTCTTAAATTCATAAACCGCTTGAAACCAGTTGTACCGTAATTATTTGTGTATAATACATATTTTTGTATAATATGCATGAAATCATGGAAAAAACATCTATTGTGTTTAATACGCATGACTTTTCAGAATTTGTAGCAGCTAAATTTAACCTTTATTCAATTTTTTACTCGGTTCATATCGAATAAAAATAAGATTTTATATAATTTGCATTATGTTTTGAAACACAAAATTTACAGAGTATTTAGAACAAATGCACAGACATGTTCACACAAAATTAGAACAACCTAGCTGTGAAAATAAGCTCGCTCTAAGAGGAACAAAATTATAAACAAGCATATATTCCAGTGGCTATTTCTGTGAGGCCATGTAAACCAGAAACGTTACTACTACTATGTCTGCGTGTGGCATATAAAAAGCTGAAAAATTCTTCAACCCAATGTCAGTCACCATCAGTCTCCCACAACACTGTTTGTCATGACTCTGTCCACTCTCTTGACCATGGATGGTGTATAAGCAAACATCTTACACAGAAGGCAGTCTTCTATGTAGAGGAAAATGGGAACCGGTCAGCTGGTCGTCACTTTGAAAATTCTGAGTGCAATATCCGACTCTGGTGCAAAAACAAGTCTAAACTTCTTGTAGAGTCAAAAAAGTTGGTCCACGGGAACCACCTGGATTTTATTTCGCCACCTGTTTTTTCTTAATCCTTGAAGTGTCTATTCATGGTCTCAGGCTGAAATGTCCCATAGGGTTCATTTTTAACCCTATATTACCTAGAGTAAAACCTGGACACCGACAGAAAATCGCATAACTTTTGAAGTGAAGACCGTTGCCTACTTCATATCGAACACATTTTTCCATACAATTCTGACCCAAACAATTCAGTAGAATTGAGTAGAATTCAAAGTCATCATGATTTTATCCCATGACAAAATGTTGAGAATCTGATATCTTTTTATAGATACACTAGATAGCAATTGTTTGTCCTGTAATCTTCTCTGTTGGTACACCATTTAGGTCCGAGCCCTTATTTTGACAGTTAATTAAGATTGTGTAAAGTCTATCTGTCCAATGTCCATCTCTTCCTTCTCATCATCACACTCGTACGCTCCATCCTCCTCCTCCACAGTTTTTGATCATATGGTTTGGGCCTCTCGAATATTGGTTGGTCTGCTCTCTTTTAGCAGGCGAATCTGAAGTTGGCTTGCTGTACATGGGGGGCAGACCTTCAAGGTCTACTTTGGAGTTTGAGTCTAGTATTTTGTCAGCACCCTCCATTTCTTTTTCAGCATTTTGGCCCACATGTCATCAACCAAACATGGCCTTACATAATGCATGTGGAGGACTCCATCTGTTGGAACTAATTAGTCACCAGCCACAACGTGCCAAGCTGATTGAAAGAGTTATGGAATTTAGGGTTCTTCTGCAGCTTCTCCAATGGACTCAGCTTATCCAGGAGCGCTTTGTCTCTAAGAAGATGGGATTCTTTAAATGTCTCAATAAACTTAACCTGAAGATGGTGGATCACTACAGAAAGAAGGTCAATTTCACATCTGCGCAGAGCAAGGTGAATAATGACTCAGCTAATTCATTAATTCATATAACATACTTCATAAATTCAGCTGGAAAAAACTAAAGAGTTGATGTTGTATTAACACTTCACTCATTTCCTCATAATCTATTGTAGCTCTTTATGTACGATGGGAAGAGCAACCTCACTTTCCGGCTGCTCGTTGAAATTTCCTGCAGATTTCAAAGACAAGTTACAGGAGTTTCAGCATTTCATCATCCAACGACGGGAAGCCATTGAGTACGACCTGTCACAGATTGGAAATGCAGACCAGACCCTGCTGAGCTTTGACAACCCCTATGCACAGACAGTTGATTTCAAGGGCCAGAAGAAGAGCTACTGACATACGTTGTCTTCAAAAGAAAGATCTTGCCCAAGGAGACATCTCCAAAAGGAATAGAGGTTAATGTCCACGAGAATGGGTGGTTTGATGCAAAGATAATGAGTGACTGGATGAAAACTGTTGGGGGGCCTGCTGAAACAGTCATCCTTACTCATGCTTGACACGTTGAAATCCCATCAACAGCTTGATGTGAAACGGCAACAGAAATCGATGAAAACCGATCTTGCCATCATTCCTGGTGGGATGTACTACAACCACTTGACATCAACATTTAACAAGCCATTCAAAATTGTGTTCGCACCAAGTGGAACCAGTGTCTGGCAGAGGGGCACAAGTCAATCACTCTGACAGGCCGCATTCGCTGACCCCTTTGCCTCCTCTTGCTATGCCACTGGCAGCCATTCTGGGTGTAGGCAATCTGAGTGTAGTCAAACACCACAGAAACCAGTTTCTGAAGCAGGAGATTTTTTGCGCGATTGGTCTTCTGTAGCAGAGGTCGCCAATGGTTGAAGTCACCAAAAATGTTGCAAGTGATATAGTTCATCTACTGCATTTCTACTGAAAGTATAAAATAACATGGATATACTTGTACATACATGAGGGTCATTCCATGTGAAATTTAACAAGAGATTAACCCTACCTTTCCACATTTCATGAAAATTAGTTTTATCTGCAGAGAACCTCACCCTGATAGACCATGTAAAATTTGATTCCAGTACCATGTGTGTTTTTGGAGTTACAAGGGCTCCAAATTGTAGCTAAATCCGGCCTTTTTTGTCCATTAAAAATGGTTAATTATGCACCATTTCTTCTTACTTCATTATTAAGATATTGCCATGAAATATTAAAATTTGACTATTTCAGCCATACTGATTTAAAAAAAATGCTAATATCATTTTCCTATCTATTACCTAAAGTCAGTTATTTGATGTACAATGTTGCCTACTTCATTTCAAATGTGCGGACTAGTATATATTAAAACAGTCCCTCCCACACCCAAATAAAAAATAAGGTTCAGCCCAGACCACAAAAATGTAAGCTTTTTATTAATGTAGACAGTTCAAACAAAACTACTGGCAAATTTTGAAATTGGTTCTAGCTGTTTTCATACTGTTTTTGGAAGCATGAAAATTTGGCGTAAATTAGACTGTTTTCTTTAAAATCTTTAACATTTATCCTATAATATGTCAGTGGTTTCTAACTGAGCATACTCAAAATATGAATTCTATTTGAATTGTCATTATTTAAAATTTATCAAGCATTTTTATCCTCTACTGGGTAACTGTAAATTCCATCTGTAAACCATTTGAATGTCGTTTCATTATCTCTTCAAGAAAATAATCAATTTTTAAAAAATGTTTAATTTAAAAAAACTGTTTTTCTGTTTTTTCTATATTATCTCTATCAACCAGCTTGTATCATGGTCCACTTGAAGTTGATGGAACTGCAACTGTCATTAGTATATGTATTAGGGTGGTCCTTATTTTGTAACTAAAGAATTGATAATCAACGGGAGACACATGCGAACACGTGGTAAGAGGAGGGGAGTGATAGAAGGGGTGGATGGGACACAAGGAGTAGGAAGTGAGGTTGCAGGCACAACAGAGAATCAACAGGAGACACATGCAGAGATGGGATAGGAGGAACAACTGAAAAATTAAGATGATGGTAAATAGTGGTATTATTTTTTTCAAATTAATACTAATGATTTACAATACTTCATCTAATAAAAATAAATACAGGTGCATATCCTGGGGGGTCTAGGGGCTCTGAACCCATCCCTTGCTTGTGGAAAGCACAATTTATTTTTAGATATCTAGATAAGGAAATTTTATAAATAAAAAAAACAAATAATTGAATGTAATCACATTGATGTTTAAAATCTGTTTTAGAATTTTCTGGCTAAATAAAAAAAAGCAGCTAGATCTAGCTCCAAAGGAGATAAATTGGCATCACTGGTGCTGGGTACCAAATATACATAAAACTAATGATAGTTCCATCAACTTCAAGTGGTCCACAATACCAGATGGTTTAGAGTGATAATATAGAAAAAACATGAACAGTTCTTTTTAATTAAATATTTAAAATATCAGATGTGATAAATTGATTTTCTTTTTAAAGAGGTAATGAAACAACATTCACATGGTTTATAGATGAGATTTACAGTTACACAGTAAAGGCTTGATAATTTTAGATAATGACAATTTAAATAAAGTTCTTATTTTGAGCATGCTCAGTTAGAAACCACTGACATATAGGATAAATGGCAAAAATGTATAGCCAAACCAAAAAGTTCATGGCCAAATACTTTTCAAAAAGCCCAGATTTGTCAAATTTGGCCAAAATGGCAACCCAGATAGTTGGTTTACAAAGTCATTCAGCTATAAAATATAGTACATACTGTGAAGTAAAAGATAATATTTTAATAAATAGTTTTATATTTTGTTTACAAACTCATTCAGCAATAAAATGTACTAATGCAAAGTAAAAAAAGTGATTTTAATATTTTAATAAATAGTTTTATAGTTTGTTTACAAACTCTAACTCATTCCCATATTTCAATTTCTGTAATAAATCATTTTAACACCATATAGTTTATTATTGCGAACTATAAATTATCAAATTGAACTACAGAAGTAAATTAATTCACTAAAATAATTCAACTCCTTGCGCTGAGATGCACTCAGTTATCCTTGCACCTAGTGGTCATGCACGCTAAAGACGGCATTCAGATGTCAGCACGGGATAGAAATGTGAGAAAGCATGGTATAAATCTGTTTGCAACTGAGTTTTTCAAGCACTGCCGAAATTTGTTTGGTTTGTTAAGATTTCTCAATTTTTCAAAAGAATCTCGGTTTGTTTAATTCATAAAAATGATTCTTTCCATCCAATGCATGTGTTTTTTAAGTGCTGTTTGCATCTGGTTGGTTCATAAGAATTTCTCAGTCTACATAATTTATTCTGTTTGTTCAATTCATAATTGCTCTCTCTCCATCCAATTCATGAGTCTTTCAAGTTCTTTTGGTTCATTCATTTGGAATCTGCAGTAAATTTACACAATTTCTGTTTTGTTTGTTCAATTCATAATACAAATTACTCTCATTACATCCAATGTGTTTTTCAATGGTTTACATTTGTCGGGTTCATTAGGATTTTACAGTCAGTCTATATAATTTCTCTTTTATATATTCAGTTCATAACTCTGTCTACATCCAATTCATAAGTCTTTCAAATGCTATTTGCATTTAATTGGTTTATTAGGATTTCTTATTCACTCTTCACATTCTGTATTGTCCATTCACGTTTTCACAGTATATCATGTAAATAATTTTTCTATTTGTAATTGATAGTGCAATGCCTTTCTTTTCTGATAAAGAGCATTATGGGAATGTAACAATCACAAATACTTATATTATCATATTTGATTTAATCATGCTTGTTTTAAGAAAAGTAATATGTAAACTGTACTTTTTGACTGAACATGAAGTATGTGATAGGTTGCAGTTCATTGAAACACAAACTGAATTATTAGTTTTGTTAATTACAAATCATACATAAATCTACTATTTACATTATTGATACCTCCTTTTCATTTACAGATATCAATTGCAGTGGTGAACAAATGAACATCTCTAACGACCATAAATCAATATTGTAAGAAGAAACAAGTAATGATTAATTCAGTGGTCGATACAAGAATTGAGGAAGAAACCATATTCTTGGGAAATATGTTGATTTGCATTTAAGAGTATTGATATTTACAAAAACATGCTAAAATTGCTATGCAGTTTTGATTTCTTAGAAGAACACATGGAAACACACACTGGAGAGAAACTATATTCTTGTGAGGTGTGTGGATCAGAATTTTCATTGCATTCACATTTAAAAACACATATGCGAACACACACTGGGGAGAAACCATATTCTTATGAGATGTGTGGATCAGCATTTCCAAAGAGTTCGATTTTGAAAAAACACATTCACACACACATTGGAGAGAAACCATATTCTTGTGAGGTTTGTGGATCAACATTTTCACTGAATTCATCATTAAAAAGACACATGCGTACACACACTGGAGAGAAACCATATTCTTGTGAGGTGTGTGGATTGGCATTTTCACAAGAATCATCTGTAAAGATCCATGTACAAACACACACTGGAGAGAAACCATATTCTTGTGAGCTGTGTGGATCAGCATTTTCAAGGAATTCACATTTGAAGACACACATGCGAACACACACTGGGGAGAAACCATATTCTTGTGAAGTGTGTGGATCAACATTTTCACAGAGTTCGAGTTTGAAAAAACACATGCGAACACACACTGGAGAGAAACCATATTCTTGCAAGGTGTGTGGATCAGCATTTTCAGAGAATTCCAGTTTGAATAAACACATGCGAATGCACACTGGAGAGAAACCATATTCTTGTGAAGTGTGTGGATCAGCATTTTCATCAAATTCACTTAAAAAAAGACACTTGCGAACTCACACTGGAGAGAAACCATATTCTTGTGAGGTGTGTGGATCAGCATTCTCACAAGAATCATCTGTAAAGATCCATATGCAAACACACACTGGAGAGAAACCGTATTCTTGTGAGGTGTGTGGCTCAGCATTTTCAAGGAATTCACATTTGAAGACACACACGCGAACACACACTGGGGAGAAACCATATTCTTGTAAAGTGTGTGGATCAACATTTTCACAGAGTTCGAGTTTGAAAAAACATGTGCGAATGCACACTGGAGAGAAACCATATTCTTGTGTAGTGTGTGAATCAGCATTCCCACTGCATTCACAGTTAAAAAGACACATGCAAACACACACTGGAACAGCATTTTCACAGAATTCAAACTGAAGAGAAATCATTTTCTTGCAAAGAGTGTGGATTCGCATTCTCAAAGAGTTCATGTTTAAAAGATCACTTACAAAAATGTTAGAGAGTGTTCTTTTCCAGTATATAGATTTTATAATTTAGAGTGTTACCATTAAAAAAACATGGAAACACACACTAGAGAGAAACCATATTCCTATAAAGTGTGAAAATACACATGCAAAACTAAGAAAATGACATTCTTTTTAAGTATGCTATTCTTTATTTTCATACTCAATGTATTTGGGTATGATTGCTTATTCTTTGAAACTTTTTGTATTTTTTGTGTCTTAAAAATTAGTAATAGTAAACAAAATGAAAATAGTGGGAGAAAAACTAATTATTAACCATTACTAATTTCTAAATAGTATTTTATTTCATCTTAATTTTAGTTGCTTTTCATTATTAAGATGAAAGAAAATGCTAGTAAAATATTGGTAATAGTTGTCAATGCTTCAACATAATTAGTTATTGTAACTGAACTATGGCCTTTTATGGCCATAGTGTAAGGTGCTCATAGTTTACTGCAAATGGGAGTATGAGTACCCCTAAAGGTATTTTGGGGTATGTGAGATTTTAAAAAAATGTTTATTTTATCAATAACAGCCATCCATAATTTCTAAAATAATCATATACTAAAAATATGTAGCTTTGATCAACCACATTTTATATTCAATATTTCTATTTTCAATATTATTGAAATTGCCCTAAACTATGAAAGTAACAAATGCATGTATGTTCATTGTGAGTGAGAAATCAAATAATAAAAAAAATGGTTTTGTGGTTGAAATTTAGCAGCGATACAGCTAACAACAAGGTTCTTGCTCAATACATCATACCCTGCCGACGCAGCACTGTATTGTATCTCTTTCCTACCAAAGATATTTTGCACTGGTCACAGGGTACTTGGCTGACAAAATATTTCAAAGAAGATACATCATTCAAAAAGGTTTGAAAAACACGGGTTTAATGCATATAAATTGTAAGGACAAAAACGAAATCTGGAAATATTTTTATACTTTTCAATTACAATGAAAAAACAAGTGTGATTGCTGCCGGACACAAACTAAGGGATCAATTTAGGATAAACTTACATTACAAATTGAACACGCCACTAAAAACATTTGAGATACATGTTAAATTGTAAGGACAAAAAAGTGGAAATATTTTTGTGCTTTTCAATTACAATGATCAGCAGTTGTGTTATGATATACTGCCGGGGTCAAACACCTGTGTGGAAATGTAAGTGACCCGCACACTTTAGGAAATAGGAATATGCGTGGGTGTCCAACAAACAGGATGTGGATGACACCTGCGTGGGCGTTTGAGAAACCTATAAAGCAGACCGAACACAAAGAGCAGAATCGTACAAAAAAATCGAGACCCAACAGCAGAGGACAGGCCTAGGGCTGGGAAGGCATAAGACCAAGTTCCCCTGTTGGGAATGGTCTCTCGGTACCCATCATCTCTCCCACTGTTCACTCTCCGACCAACAAAGATGAATGCTATGAAATAAAGATATGTCTCATATTTTTACAACCAACTTTTGAGTCCTCCTTCCTTTCTATCCAAGTCCAGGACATTCACCCCACTATACAACAGTTTTAATATTAGAAACCATCAACCAAAACTGTCAACATAGGTTTCTTCAGTTTTCAAGTTGGTCTGGCTGGCTATGTATGTATCACGCATACAGGCCGCACCAATGGAGCTAGGTGGCTGAAAATTTAAACATTTACTCACTATGTCTAGAAAAAACTTTTTTTGTTTTTTGAAAATTCCCTCTAAATAGGATTTTAGTGGGTGGAGTCAATTTGCAATGTAAGTTTATGCTAAATTAACCCCTTAGTTTGTGTCCAGCAGCATTAATGCTTGGTTTTTTGAAAATTCTGACTTTTTTAGTGATCACTGCCCAACAAAATGTCCAATTGTTAATTGATCATCACAACACAGTATGATGTTAAAAGATGTTGGTCATATGACTGTTTCTATTGAGTGACTATTCTAATATTTATAAACAATAGAAATCCATTTTGCATAAACTTCTGACCACCAATTGATGATGGTCACTGCATATGGATTTATTCTTTCGTCTTCATTTTACAAGCATCTGATTTACACCCTGGAAACCTTCTTTTATGTTTGTTGCTCTCTCAATGAGTTATGTCCCCCAATGTCAGTTTACTTGTCTATCCTTTTCTAATTAGTAATCTCCTTGTCGTACTTTAAAGGATTCATTTTTAAAAATACTCCCGATTCAAGTAATATTATGATACAAATCTCCAGTCATCAAAGAGCTTACACTTTGCTCGTACCTGTGCATATCTGTATGATAAATTTGCATTATTATCTAAGTATTTTCAGTTTAGCTCAGTTGGGAATGTGAATTTTACATATCGATTTATACCAATAATTTTGGTGAGGATTGTTCTTGTTCTTGTGAAAACAAAGTCAACTCCAGACTTTGTACTGGAGTTTGACAATAAGTTAAAATTTCAGATGAAAAAATTAGCATGTCCTGTTAATGATCATGATAATGCTAATTTTAAAAGTGGTCAATTCTTTAGAGTACAAAGAATGGACTCTTTATGTCAGATTCATTTGAGATGTTGCCCTTACCCTTAAATATTTGGCTGATTAACTCTGCTTTAGATCTTCCTAACATGATTAAACTGCAACTAACCAACAATTGATTCCAGATGTTTAAGGTAAGTATCAAAACATGAAATTAAATGACAAAAGTAAGGGTCACAATTTAAATGGAATTTCTACTTGGAAAAAGAGAAATGCAATACAATATCTAGAAAATGGTTCTTCCATTTTAAAATGTTAACATTCTCCCTCCCCAGTGTTACAGCTTTGAGCTTTGATCAGTTTAGCCTACAGAACTGAAAATTTGATGACTGACCTCTAAATGAAAAACCTTTACATTCTTCTTCTCCAGTGTTACAGCTTTGAGCTTTGATCTACAGAATATATAATTTGTTGATTATTTCTGATAATAAAACTCACAATTCAATGAATTATCTTCATCAAAGTTTCAAAAACGGAATCAATTTTCAAGATATGGTAAATAGAAGTAAATTAAATATCATAAAATTCTTCTTTAGCAATAGAGTCGGAGTACTATGGAATATGTAGTGCTATCAACAAATGTAAATGATTTTAAAAAGAATTATGTTTATTTAATTAAAGGATAATCATTTTATAAAAAGAGAAAAGATCTTTGCATTCATTTTTCAAGTTTACAATGTTTGAATTTATAATCAATTGTTCCATTCTATTAAAATCAAATGATTAGGACAAGTGTTTAGTCATTGCTTATAATAAACTGTTCCAATTTTAATCAGTGCTGTGTAAAATCGTTAATGTTTTAATCTACTCATAAGATTCTTCCCAGACTTTTCATTCAAACCACAAAACTAAATTCTGTTTTCTCTTGTAAATGTTCACTGTTAATGAAACTGTGAAATGCCTGATTAAAATAGACTCTGATTAAACCAAATATAAGAGAGAGAGAAAACAAACTGAGCAACACAACTTGATTTTAAGGACTTTTATTTTGATAAGTAAACTTAAGTAATTTCAAGAAGCTAAAATGTACACTTTGCAAATTATGTTAAGAAACTATAGTTTGATCCTATCAGCTATATAGCACCTTTGCTGTAAAAGTGGACACACTTGACAGTGATCATCTAATCTCACCCTTGTTGTTGTTAGGGCTTGGTCGCAGCCTGTCTTCTGTGTCATCCATTTCTCCTCTCCAGCTGTAACGTGCCAGCTAATTTGCATACCATAACATGCAGAGAAAGGGACAAACAAAAGGTGCTGGTTAGTTTTCAACTTAAAGAAGGAGAGATGTGACTGGGTTCTTCTTTCCTTATGAATCTACCATTTCTCTAAGTGTTGACCCTTTCACAATTCGCCCCACCCCCCTCAAAAAATACCCAGCCAAATTATGTTCATCTGGTCACCTCACTGGCTTTTCTCAGACTGACTTTTAGAAAACTGTCCCTTACTATGGTAAAAGAACCTTCCCATATTTGGATATATAAAATAATATAATACTCAACTATCTGACCAATCAACATGCAGATAACGACCCTGACAAAAGGGCTCCAAATCCATTCTCATATTTGGCTGTATGAAACACCTCTGGACTGTACAAATGTGAGCTTCTTATCTTACATGGCCAAAGGAAAACAAACCCTTTTCTTTCCTTTCTTACGTTCACCTTATATCAACAGAAAAATTAATTTATTTTACTACCTAGAAGAATCCATTTATACTTTCTACAAAAAAATGAATACTTGTAAAATCTCACTTACTTTATACAGTATAATAATATTTGTAAAATTTTAAAGAACCTAAGAAAGGGTGGTTCTATCTTGTCATAGCTATGAAAGACATTAAAATAAATTTTCTTAATTTTCATTTTAAATGTACACTTTGCAAATAATGTTAAGACAATCTATAGTTTGATCCTATCAGCTATAAAAGATATTACAGAAAATTTTGTTCCTACCAGAATAGAGGGAAACATCATTACCAGGGAACCAGAAGGTTCAATTTTATTTTGTATTCTAAGTTTTATTTTAAAAAAACAAGGAAAGCTCTTCAGTTACGGCAAAAGATGGAGTTTTCCAGTGCTGAATTAATGAAAGAACTGGATTACAGTTAGCTGGATTAGTGAACGTCTAATGTATTAGTCAAAGGTGAGAAAAATTGCAGAATGAAATGATTTCTATACTTTGGGCATTTTCTCAATATTCAATCACAACCGATTATCATTTTTTTATCTTTATAATTTCCTATAACATAGAAATAAGAAATTCCATAACAAATTAGAGTTCAATTTTAAAAGAAGATATCTTGTGCTCTTTGTTATCACTTGTAACTTTTTAGTGAAAATATTAAGTCATACAATTCACAAGAATCTGGCTTTTATCCAGTGTGCTGTTTTAAATTTGAAGTACTAGAAACTGTGGACCCACAGACTCCACAAGAAAATGGTTTCTCTCTACTGTGTGTACTTTCAAAGCAGCAACACTTGAAAATGAAAGTCCACATTTTGCAAGAATATGGCTGCCCTCTAATATGTATTTAACATTCCTTTTTAAATTAGAATTATCAATTTTTTTGCACAATCTTATAAAAAAGCAAATCTTTTTCTGTACACCATGTTAGCTACATTTTTTACCAAGACTTTAAAACAAAATAAGAATCAGAATTACTTGGTATGAAATATTCATATTCCATCCAAAACCTTTAGCTAAATTAATGTCTTCAATCTGGGCTGTCACATCTTTATTGTTCCACTGATCTCCCCACTCCTAGAGCTTCTCAACAATGTTCAGTGTGGTGCACTCATCATACAGGTCGTCCATGTTCTCTCTGGCTATGAGGTGAAGCTTCCCACATCTTCTCCAGGTCATTGAAGGTGAGTTTGCCATTGAGAGCCATGGGAGACAGCGAAGCCAATTGCTTTCAGAGAAGTCAAACCATTTTTGGATGTACCTGAGGGCAGTGTCGATGAACGCAGTGAACTCCTCCCTCGCAGATTTGTTTTTGTGAGATATTCTTGCCTGTTCTTTAGTTTGGCACTGAAGGAATGCATGATGGGATACAACTCTAAACATGTAGCAGCACTAGTCACAAGCTTCTTGACGACCTCTTCAAAGAGGGAGTGAATGTTGTTGCAGAAGAGGAGATAAACCTCCACAGCATCACCCCCCCCCCTGTACTCCTGAATCACTTGTTTGGGATACTCATGTCCAAGGCTGATGAAGTAGGACTTCAATTCCGACAAGCTCTGCAGGAGTCGTGAGATGGCAGGATTAAGAGAAATCCATGCCACAGGACTTCTCTGAACGCAATGTCACAGAATTCACAAAACTTCTTCAGGGCCTTTTTTCTTTTTGCTGATGTGGGGAAGAATGCTTGTGGGTATTATGCACAATGTGTGCATGGCAGTTACCCTGAAGTAGATTGATTTGTTGTTTTCCCAACATTGTGTAGACCAAGCTGTGGACCCCAAAATTCACGTTTGCATTGTCGGCTGAGGCCAAGTGTTTCCAACGAGTGCAGTGGGCACCCCACGATCCCCTCTGCTGATTCATCAGGATTTTCGACGAAGTAAATCATTTTATTCACCACACCACATTCTGGTGTGAAGAATTGGACCGCCACGGGGAACATTTTTCTGTTGTCTTTGTTGCAGGCATCCGTCTGTATGGAGAATGGTAGAGGTGTTTCATCTTTCTTCAGCATCCCAACTCTAGTGTTTATGTATTTTATGTATCTTTTCATCTGTGTTAAAATGAAGCGACTCGCCCGTTATAATCCGAAATGGAAGTCACCAGTATTAGCCTCGTTTCCGATTCCGGAAGTGAGGGAACTGGGGTTTCGCTCCGGCAGCTGAAATCGGCCCTATTTATCAGCAGTCATTATCACGATCAGACGTGTCTTTGTTATCTCTTCATTTTCTAACACAGCTAACTACGGTTAAAAAACAAATGCTTTTTAACCAACACAGCTAACAAACACAGTAAACCAGCAAAGACATTCCATTTTTGGCGACGAGGAAAGAAAACAACTTTATCTGACCCACGTGTAACCAGAAAAAAGAAAGTGTCTCTCACACAATACGCTCCCCTTGATTGTAAATTGGAAGGTAAAATCGTCCATTGGAAAAGAAATGGCTGAGCAAATTGAAAAATCTCTTTATTGCCCAGAAGATCAAAGGCGATATTAGAAAGAAGGCCATGCTTCTAACGTTTTGTGGCGATGGTCTAAATGATTCAGTAGAACTAACAATTAACACCACGAGACAACGAGGCGCACTTAGACAGACTCGTCAAAGCTGTGGAAAACTATCAAAAATCTATTTTCAGGCAAATCAGACAGAACACTGACGATATAGATGCTTTTGTAGAGTTGGGGTTTCTACAAGGTTGGTAATTGTAAGGAATGTAATAAGGGAGAAGTTATTTAAGTTGTGAGGAGAATGTGTATCGTTTCTACATTTGAAATTAGCGGTGAAAAAGTGATGGCAAAAAATAACCTGACATGGCTGCCGGTAGTAGCAGCAGGTATAGCAGTTGGCGTCTTAGTTAGGGAAAGAGGAGGTCACGTGGTCAAAAAAAGAGGAGGACGGAAAATCGGCCATATTGGTTTTTGGCGGTCAATTCAAACAAAGGAAATATAAAGAATCAAAACAAAGGCGTCAGATTTAAAATGAAAAATGGTTATGTTTAATAAAAAATATTGCACGGAAAAGGGGGTACAATAAAAAAAGGAATATACATATATGTAAAAGGGAGTTAGTGAAAGGTTTTGGTGAAATGAAGAGTTATGGTAAAAAGAAAGGGGATTTTGCCTTTAGCCGTTTTTCGAGTTCCGAAATGGATTTTGTGAAAATCTTTTAGGTGATAATTGCGCCTAAGAATATGTTGCTCTCAGCAAAAGAAATCGGATGTTAAGTGAAAAAGAGGGCTTTTGACAGAAAGTAGAAAAATGCCAGGCATGTAAAAATAGTTCTGGTCAGGAAGACATTTAAGGAATTTATCCGCTAAACCTGATTTTAACAGAAACTAATCATCGATGGTCATGTAAATTCTCGTAAGGGCCTATATTTGAGGCATTCATTCCTAGTTTTGGCGAAAAGGAATGGAGAAGGAATGACCAAAGATTTGAAGAAATATCCGTAGTTAGAAAGTGGGGCCTAAGCGACCCCAAACATTAAATGGAAAAAGGAAGAGTTGTTTTTACGTGCCAGAGAAATAGACACTGGCGAAAGAGGCACTGTAATGAACAGGCTACAAAGGGTTTTTATAGGTGACGTCACGCAAAAAAGGAAGCTAATATTTACTTTCATACTTCATAGGGTTCAGAGCTTGCCCCGTCGAGGTGACAAAGCCAGTTTACTATTTTAAACCCTATTTTAGTACTTTGAGAAATGTAACCACTACACTTTCTATAACAAGTTAAAAAAATCTGGCGCCAACCTGTAGCTTCGTTGATGATAAAATCACAGCTAATCACTGGCTGCAAATCAGCTAAAGTCATAGAAAAGAGACTGATCGATCACAAAATGTCCCTACAAGATTTTTTACAATTTTCAAGGAAGAGGCAGTTAACGGCCTCACACATCAGGTGCATGGCCGATTTTCAAACTGCCACCGACACACATATCAATCGCATCACCAACATACCACATCAACAACATCGCAATCACAAAACACACAAATCTGTCGAAATTGTGGAAGGTCATGGCTGCACCCCCAAGGGCAACAGAGCTTCCCCGCACAAAAGCGTAAGTGCACAAACTGCCAAAGAATTAACCATTTCACCTTCGTCTGTCGCTCGAAACGACAAGCCCCATCGCCTCGGTCCCAAGAAAGATCGAGCGAGAAGGTAAATAATGTTGAGGGTTTGCTGAAATCTTCCTGGAAGAATGTTCACTTTGTCGGAGAAGGCGTTTTTTACGTTGAATTGGCGTCCTTTTATGGCTTTTTCCTCTACCACCATGTAGAGATTAAATGTATGACAATGTTGTAGTTGTAGTTGTAATTCCCTGTGTCTATAGCTACGTACAGGTAGGTTTTGTTTGCTCGAAGAATAAGTGATTAGGCACACTAGCGTATCGGCGTGGTGGGGCGGTCCGCCCCGGGTGACACCATCTGAGGGGTGACACCATCAAGATGACTGCCTAGAAAATTTCATATAGTTTCTTTGTAATTCTTTTTTCTAATGAAACATCCCAGTCGAATTCCACCAAACAATGGTCAAACCTGAAAGTAAATACACCATTAAAAGATTTGGTACGAAACGAAGTGGGATTTTATGTAGAATAACAGGGGAAAAAAACACGACATGAACCTTTGGGGAAAGTACAAATGTAAAAGGTGAATCCGGGGACAGCAAGGCCAACCTGGCACCTCCCCCCCCAGGATCTCACGAATAAGGTACCAAAATATTCCGTAGGATGTCCTCTTTACAGCCCAAAACGTGAAACTAAGTATTCAGCATTTTACAGTCCAAACTTTATGGATTTTAGAATGAATGGAGGTATCATCATCATCATCATCATC
>VCCN01001173.1:325278-338245 GCA_006491835.1 Architeuthis dux
CCCGAAAAGTAGAATCATGGGTGGGGGGTGCACGGTAGACCCAGCTGGCCCTCGGACTAATAGTTTTGGGTTGTAGTGGTTTTTCATAAGATTCACATGTTCGTCATGTCTTGTCATCAGACATGTTCGTCATCAGACATGACGAACGTGTGAATCTGGGGTTAAAAGGTGTGACATCTCTACTGCCACAAACGCTGAGGAGAATACATTTTCGTTTCTGTATCCCTGCTGCGTCAATTGGTACTTAACCTCTCACAATACTTCTCCGAGGACTCACTTGAGCTGTCAAAAGCCCTGAGATACAAAATCACAAGAACACAATGAATTGTGGGTAACCTATCTAAGGGGAATAACTCTATATTACTTTAAACATTAATACATTACAGACAACTATTATCCATGCTCTTCTCGCACCATTTGCCTGTATCTTCTCATTCTCTCCCTTATTCATTCCAATCTTCATTGCTGGTCCACAATTTTAACTAAATGTTATACAAACATGGATTAGTTTCATTTCCCAACCCTCAGTAAACTACCTTTCTTTTCTGCCCTCTCCCTTTCTACCCTCTTATTAAACTACCTAACTTTGTATTCTCCCCTCACTAAACTACATTGCTTTCCTCCCCTGCCTTCATACCCTCCTATTAAACTACCAAACTACCCCTTCTCCCCCTCTCTCTTCCTACTTCTTCAGTAAACTACCTAAATTCCCTTTCTCCAGTCTTTTTTTTCTAAATAAAATATGTAACATCTTAATATATTTAATCTATAGTAATAATACAATTAATATTTCAATTTATATAATTTATAGTATAAAAATAATATTTTTAGTAAAATAAGTAATGCTTTTATTTATTTAATTTATAGTAAAAGAAATAAGTAATAGATTTCCATAAAAAATTACTCTGGTTTGCTAAACTGAATCTTAAGCCAGATCTTTTACAAACTTGTAATTCCGTAACAAAGAAATGAACAAAGAAAATTTGTCCTAATGTGTTGTCAGCTTTATTCTAATTTCTGCATTCCAAAATCATCTCACTTATAATTGGTTAGATTTTAACTAATCTGAGCGTAACATTAGTATGTTGTGACAAGCAGAATTATAGTATAGATTATTTTATCATTAAAGATAATTGATCATTTCAAATAATACAGACTGGTAAATAAGTGAATAAGTAATCATGTTGAAGAAAAAGAATTGCTACTAGTATAATTAGGGTTAGGCGTTAGAGTTTTGTTTTTGCTGTCACTAGGGAGCGCAGAGGTCAGGATAAGACAATGCCAAAAGCACAGAGACGTAAAAACAGGACATGGCATGTATGTAAGGGGATGCAAATACTCCTCTGGAGCTAGCTTCAACATTCCCGAAGAAGGGAAGAGAGTACATGGCTGAAAAACAAAACAGAAATGGCGAGGAAATTAGTCTGAATAAACCACAAATAATGATCAGACTAGAATATGTTTGTTAGTTGACTGGAAGGCAGGGTGATTTTAAATCAGAGGAAAAAACATGTCCAAGAATTGCATGAACAGCATTGAGGAATAAGGAGTTTGAAGGAAGCTGCACACATACTGTGCTCAGATCACTCGATCAGTAAACCAAACGTAGACATTAATAGCTTGTGGGAGCCATTAAACAGGAAGAAACAAGCAATGAATTTGAAGAAGTGGGAACGTTGGCGAAGTTCAACAGGATCAACACATATATCAGAAGACAATCCCACAGGCACAAGCGCAAGATGTGATGTGTATGAGAGGGGGAGTGCATGCCTCTTCAGAGCATGATTTGACATTCCAGAACCAAACAGACACAAGAGGAAGGGTACGCAACTGTTATGTTATGATACAGAAAAATAGACTCAGGAGAGGTTACGTGACCAAACAAGAAAGATGAGGAAATTAGTCCATACTAACCTATATACAATGATTAAAACACCTCCTCTAAAAATATTAAAACAAGAAATATTGTTTTAAAACTTCAGTTAATTTGTAAGAATTCTGGAAATTTTGCTTCTGAGAAATTTGGTTTTGAATAACTGTGACACTTAATAGGAGTATATATGAGCTGCTACCTAAAAGTTTGGGGAATTTGAACAGTGCACGTGCAAACTAAATGTTGTATGGTCTTTTGCAGGTACCCTTTGTGAGCAGTATACTTTGTAAACACGGCTAGCCAATTCCATTCCTCATACTGTTAACCGTTAGTAGTCCTTCTTTTCAGGATCACATTCCCTGAACTTTGGGGTGAAACCTTGTATTGAGTGAAATTTTGGATTTCTTTCAGCTATGCTTCTATAGTTAAATAAAAACATAAAACTCTAAAGAATGAAGATCTTTATTTTGCTCCTATATATAGACAGATGTTGGATAGATTTCAATTTAATATGGCATGAAAATCCCTATTAAAAGCCGAAAATAGAACTAACATCTAGTCTTTTTATGCTTTCTCTCTTGAAATATTTGGAGAAATTAGTTGTTTTCCTAAAGAAAAGAAATACAGCTTTTTATGGAAAAACTCCATTTCATACAAAAGTATTTAATAAGTATATGTAAAATCATATAAGAACTACCTTAATCCTTAAAGAAATTAGACCCATCATTTGAATTATTTAGACGTGTTGTAATAATAGTATTTTTGTTTAGTTCAAACTAATTTCCACATCTTGGTTCATTGTTTTTATCACAACACTTCGGCCATTGCACTCTCCAGGCTTCCATAGGTATCTGTAGTATTTTTGAATGTCAAACTTTGCTCTGAGATGGCATGTGCTTCCCCTCACATACATGTCAGATTCAGTATCTGTTCCTGCGAGTTCTCAGAATGGATCTCCCATGACCTTCTAGTGAACTGGGTGAACCTCACTGACTATTCTATTTTTCGGTCGTTTTTGGAACCCTAATTCATGGTTTGTTCCCTCCTGATTAGTGGCTAAAAACAACAAGGATGAGTAAATTAGTCTGAAAAAAGATTTACGATAATCATTGCTTATACTCTATTGAAGTTCTCAGTGTTGTATCATTATCCATTAAACATATCATCATCTGTGGATTGAGTTGTCAAAGCGAAGATTTGCCAAAATGGAATAATATGAATTAGAAAAATATGTGAACTTGACAAGAGAAATTGACAAAAAACACAAGACAATGATTTTAATGTTTTCATAGTTTAATATAGAGGGGAAAGCAATACAAATTGGAAAGTAGGTCTTCAAAACATTAACCAAAATTCTATTCTTTCAGTCCATAACATAGGAAATAAAGTAAAACATTAAGTACCCAACTCAAATGTCAGTTATTTTATTTTAGTTAGAATAATCAAATAAAAACCAGTGTTTTCTTATGTTAAGAACCCTTTCCTACCTTCAGAACCATAACATTACTTTAAACTTGGGGCATAGTAAGATACCAACTGCTTTGTTCTGGGTCCTTTTTTATAGTGGCTTAATCTCAACAGTCCATAAGAAAAATGTGAATCAAATAGTCACTTCAAAACTTTTGCTCATTATTCTCACTGGTCAAGTTTGTATAACTCAACATTTTGACAATCTTCGCTCTCTGATGAAGAACATTTATTAGATTCTTTGTCTTAAACTAATACAAACTGGGAGGATTCATCACTGAAACAGGGTGTGTCCAAAAAATATATTCATTAAATTTCCTTTTATTTTACAAAATAATATCAAAATGGAATTGTTGTGCAAAACAAATGTATTCTTGTTATACCTAGATTAACTTATAAGACAATCAAATAACAAAATCAAGTGAATCAAATAGTCACAAAATCCTGTGAAATAATTTGTTGATGACTCCTATGATTGCCTTCAAAAGTAAAAAAAAGAAGCTGTGGACCATGAGGGTTAGGGTTGTGCCCATGATAATGTTGGAACTATGCCAAAAACACTAAAAGTGAGATTAGAGGAATTGAATATTTGAAGTATTGCGTTTGTCTTGAGCAATGACAGTTCTTCGTCAGCAAGAATACTGAGGAAAGTGCTGGAGATTTAAGAAGAGTTGCTGTCACTGGATCCCTAGCAACAACCACCAGACACGTGTGAACATGCAATTGCACAACATAATAATATTGTCAGATTGACTTGAATTACTGCACTGAGAAGAAAATGTCAACTCCATCACACATTTTGGATTCTTATAATAAATCTGTTGCCAATCTATTTTACTATCTTATGCAGAAAAAGAGAAAAACACATTTCTAAACAGTGAGACTGATGTTTCTTTCTGTGAATTATGAGAAAATGCTGATCTACAGTTTTCACTCCAGTGTGTGTATGTATACACTTACAATTTTATTGAAAATGCTTGTCCTCAGTGTGTTTGTATATGCATTTTAACTGTAGACTATTGGAAAATGCTGATCCACATATTTTACAAGAATACAGTTTCTCTCAAGGATGATGTATTTTTAATTGAGAGAGAATGTGTTCATGTGTATTTTTAAATTTGATTTTCTTAAATAGATACACATAACAATTGAATGTTCTCTAGCCAGTGTGTGTTTTCATGTGTGTTTTTAAATGTGAACTTTGAGAAAATACTGAGGAGCAAATTTCACAAGAATATGGTTTCTCTCCAGTGTGTGTTCGCACGTGGCATTTCAAATTTGAACTATCTGAAAATACTGATCCACATATTTCACAAGAAAAAGGTTTTTCTCCAATGTGTCTTCCTATGTGTAACTTTAAAATTGATTTTCTTGAAAAGGCAGATCCACATATTTCACAAGTAAATGGTTTCTCTCCAGTGTGTGTTCGCATGTGGATTTTTAAATATGATTTTCCTGAAAATGCAGATCCACACACTTCACAAGTAAATGGTTTCTCTCCAGTGTGTGTTCGCATGTGTATTTTTAAATATGATTTTCTTGTAAATGCAGATGTACACACTCCACAAGTAAATCGTTTCTCTCCAGTGTGTGTTTGCATGTGTATTTTAAAATTTACTCTCGTTGAAAATGAAGATTCACATATTTTGCAATTAAATGGTTTCTCCCCAGTGTGTGTTTGCATGTGTATTTTTAAATGTGAACTCTCTGAAAATGCTGATCCACATAATTTACAAGTGTATGGTTTCTCTCCAGTGTGTGTTTGCATGTGTCTTTGTAAATGTAAACTTTGAGAAAATGCTGATGTACACATTCCACAAGAATATGGTTTATCTCCAGCGTGTGCTTGCATGTGCCGTTTTGCATTTGATTTCTGTGAAAATGCAGATCCACATACTTCACAAGTAAATGGTTTCTCTCCAGTGTGTGTGCGCACATGTATTTTTAAATCTGATTTCTTCGAAAATGAAGATTCACACACTTCACAAGTGAATGGTTTCTCTCCAGTGTGGGTGCGCATATGTCCTTTTAAAGTCGAACTCTGTGAAAATGCTGATCCACATATCTTACAAGAATAGGTTTTCTCTCCAGTGTGTATTCGCACGTGTCTATTCAAATCTGATATCCTTGCAAATGCTGACCAACATACTTCACACGAATATGGTTTTTCTCCAGTATGTGATTTCATGTGGCTTTTTAAATATGAACTATGAGTGAATGCTGATCTGCACATTTCACAAGTGAATGGTTTTTCTCCAGTGTGTTTTTGAATATGTATTTTTAAATGTGTATCTTGTGAAAATGATGATCCACACACATCACATGAATAAGGTTTTGCTCCAGTGTAGGTTTCCATGCTTGTTAATGTATTTGAATTCGCTGATCTCCACATATCATAAGATTGTGACTTGTGTCAAGTGTGTATGTGTTTAGAGGTATGCTTTGTGAAAATGCAGAACACAATTTATAAGAAAATATTTTGTCCTTAGAGGAAGACTAATTTTGATGACATATTGACACTTTGCAAATAGAGTATGTCTTTAGTGTTTTATGCAAATGTCTTTGCAAGTATAAACATTCTCAAAAGCAAAACAGCATATTTCATAAGAATATCTTTTTTGATAATTTTACATTTTAAAATAATAAACATTAAATCCATAAACATTATTCTTCTAGATTATCTATTCTCATATTGAACACTGAATAGGTGATTAGAGTTTCTTTATACACTATTTATACATGGTCATTAGATAGGTTTATTTGCTCTCTATTGCAGTCAGTATCTGTAAATGCAAAAAAGGTTATCATTAAATGGTGATTTATTTGCCGTTATAAGATTACATTAAGCAGAAATAAAGAACAGTTTACTAGCAAATGAAAAAGAAATTACTCTGTGCAACTTTATTTTAATTTCTTTGTTCTTGGGTTATAAGATTTTTCTGATGATGTCTAAAAAGTATAGAAAATGGCTATTATTCCCTACAAATTTTGCTTTTATGATCAGAAAATTGATACTTTGTAATTTACCTATATTGCCTCAGGGAAGGTATTTGAAGGCTGCAAACTTCTTAATTAGAGCTGTGACAAATTGTTTCATAAGGTCTAATTTTATGTGCAAGGGTTCAAGGGGTCAACCAGTGGCTCCCATGTGGTGTTGTTCATCGCCTCATGAAATTGTTAGAGTGCCAAGGTGACCCTGCTGTCACAAAAGCAAGGATAGTGGGGAAACTTGGTAAAACCGCCCATCAGGAATGCTACTGTTTTGAAGTCTCTGATGACCTCCCAGTCATTTTCATCATACTTCAAGGCATCTTGACACTGTTGTATAGCAAGTGAAATGAGGTGCCCATAATGTTTTGATCTCTGATAGGCATGCTGAAATATGCCTTGCAGGCAAATCACAAGGCCAAAAACTGTGGAAGTAGTTGAGATTATGGTGAAGAACTATCATAAAATGGGTTGTCCCTCTAAGTCCATATCCTTGACACTCATATTGATAATTCAAGGATACCTTGGGAGCATATTTGGAGGAGCAGAGTGAGCATTTCCACTAGAATTTACTGGACTTTGAATGTTGCTACCAAGGAACATATAATGAGAGATTATATTTTGGGGTCTGGTTCATGAAAGTGAATTACAGTACAAAATGTAAATCTCAAAAAACTACTCACTTCTAAATCTTTTGTGATCATGACTTTTGTTTAACATTAGTGTGAATACATGTTAATTTAGATTCATACGTTGTGGGTTTTCTGAAAAATATGTGAATAAAAAATATATGTAAAATCACCTGTTGTACAATTCGAAATAGGTGATTTTCAAAATATCACTGTCCGGGTCACAAAAGCAATTAGAAAATAATATTCACTACCCAGGAACAAAAATTGCATTGCACAGTGTTATTCAATGTTAATTCATCTAAATTCAGATTTTTTAAATTTGTTGTCTGGTACATGAGTAGGCAAATGGTTTAAAGATTGATTTTCTGACAGAGAAATATACATATAAAAAATATAAATAAAAAATATATTTCAGTTAATAGAATATATTTTTCAGTAAAGCAATCAGCAACATTCTAGATGTACAAGAAAAGATGTACAAGGATTTTATAAGTAAAAGAATAAAGAGTAGGAAATCTTTCAGTACTCACCCAGAATTTATCTGCTTTTGCAAAAAAGACAGAATTCTGTAAGAAATGAAATATATCAAATGTTGTTATTGATTCAAAAAGAACAGAGAAACTATTTGTTTGTGTAAGGAAGAACATTTAACATTATTGAGAAAAAGAATAAATTTTGTAATACATTTAACAATGTTAAAAATAAAGGTTTGTGATATATTTAAAAGATAACTGTTCATGATATATTTAACAATGCACAAGATAAAGGTTCATGATATATATAGAAAATAAAAATTCATGAAATATTTGACAATATACAATGTAAAAGTTTGTGATATATATTTAACAATATACAAGAGTATAACCAGTTAACACCAATCATGATTTAAGTTGTCTTTTCTACACATTATTTTTGCGTTATTTAACTTCAATTACTATCTTCATTTTTAAGCTGTTTGCTTATTGTGTATTCTCGTGGACACCTTGTGGAGTATTGCGCTGTAACCATACCACATTAGCTGGGCCCATGTCCGTCATGCCGTCATTACCGCATTTTCGATTGATCTTCTCCAGGTCCTCTTTGGCTTACAAACACTTCTCTTCCTCTGTGGATTCCAGTCCAGTGCCTGCCTTGTGAAATTGTCAGCCAGTTTACATTGAGTGTGTCCAATCCACCACCACTTTCGCTTCCCCACGCCCTTCTTGATAGTGTTCGGATTAGTTCTCTCCCACAGATCAGCATTGGAAATGTTCTCAGGCCACCTGATGTCCAGGATGTGTCATAGGCATGTGTCTGGAGCATGGTGTCACATTGATGTTCAAGATTCTGATCTCATTTAGGAGGGAAGATACCTTGGAATTCCAAACAGGTCACAGGGTGTTGAATGCATCTTACCATTTGTAAGCAAGAATGCAAATATTCCTAAATTCTGAGAATTGAGTCATTGTTTAAATTTAAGAATTAAAAAAAAACTGCTTTTGCGATTTACCAAAAGCGGGATGGAGGTACTGGTGGCCAAATGGCTAATGGTACAGGGAATGGAATGGTCAATCTGAGTTCAAACTCCAGCTGGGATAGTTTCCATTCACTTCACACTTAGGAAAAGGCATGAATCCACCTCTCTCCCTAGCTATGGGTAAATAGCATGGATGTTGGAGCATAGGTTTTTCGTGTTAATGTTCTGTGATTATTTTTACAAATCCATGTTCCAGAATTTCTCTTGAAAAATATAAATAAAATACATAAAAATGTTTTTAACTAATTCATAGAGAATGAAGGAAGCATTTGTTTATGGGGCTGCATTCATAAATATTTCCGCCATTAATGCACTGTGATTATTGTTACAAACCCATGTTCTATCATTTGTTGTGACACAAACCTAATTTCATATTTACTAGGTATGAACAAAAATTTCAGCGTGAAATCAAAATGCGAGAAATTTAAAAATCAGCATATTATTCAATCTTAATAAAATGTTTGATACTTATTTATTAAAGAACAAATTTTTAATTTATTAATTTTATGATTTAATTATTTTATATAATCATGCTGTCATTGATTTTTAAATATATGACATCCAAAATTCTTATTTTCAGTTTTGTCTGCATTTAATTTACTAGTTGTCTAAACCAGGTTAAAAACATTTCCCTTCACTTTTAAACCTCAAAGTTTTACTCAGTAGTTTTAGAGAATGTAAATTTATTTATGTCTGTCATTTATTGGCAATACATGAAGCAATATACATTGATAACAACTATCATAATGGCATGGCATTACATAAACGTTAAAATTGAATATAGAAGTACCTGTCCATATATCTGTGTGTGTCTGTTTGTATAGTTAGGGATTAGGGTTAAGTCATGGAAAAAACATCAAAATTCTCTCTAGGAAAAAAAGTCACATTTAATTTATAGTAATAAAATAAGTAATATGTGGTTCTCCTGTCGAGCAAATAGTAAAGCACCAGACCCACTCCATTAAGAAAGAGCTTGATGTTCCTGAAACCCCACCAATAAAAAAACAGGCGACCATCATCTACAGCAAGTGAGTAAAGCACAAGGCAAATCAACATTATCAAAAACAACTGCAAAAAATCTGGGAGGACAAAAAGATGCATGGAAAGTACCCAAGAAGGGTGAAAGAGGCAGACGTAGGCCAATAAACGACACACCAGTGGCTGAGGAGCACCGGAACTGGCAAAGACTGAGTACATCCACAGGCACAACAAGGCAGTGGCATACCTACATTGGAAGATCTGTAGGAAATACAGAATAAAAACACCTGAAAAATGGTATGAGCACCAACCGAACACTGTCATTGAAAATGATGAAGTCAACATCCTCTGGGATGTGCCTGTCCAAACTGACAGGGAAATAAGACCAACAGACCTGACATCGTTATCAAGGAGAGAAAAGAGGTGCATGCTCTTCGACAGAGCAATACCATCTGAAAGAAGCACCTCCCTGAAAGTTACGGAGAAACTGTCCAAGTACAAAGACCTGGAGATTGAGATCAACAGGATGTGGGCCATGAAAACCAGCATAACACCAATGGACATTGGAGCCCTAGTACTTGTGAAGAAGGGAACAGAAAATCTCACCAACAGTAACATCCACATAGTCCAAAGGATCGCCCACATACTATGCAAAGTGCTGTTGACTAAATGAAAACTCCCCATAGCACCCCAGGACCATACTTTGAATCCGGCTCTACAGGATGCAAAAAGAGAAGCATTAAAAAAAAAGAAAGAAATATAATAATAGTAGTAGTATAAAAATAAGTAATATTCTGCCCATTTATAAAACGAGTGAATTAATTTTTTCAACATATTCAATAATTACTTAGAAGTTCTGTGATTTTGTTCCCTACAATCGTATTGTAGGGGTTATAGTTCCAGTATCACAGTAAATAATTAATCTACAAAAAGGCTTTTGCATTTTCGTGAAGTAAAAAAAAACCATGGATAAATTTGAGTTGAGATTCGGTTAAGCAAACCAGTGTATTTTTGTGGTAAATATATTTTTCCATCCCAGATAGTTTGATCTGCTTTCACTGAATCTGACCTTCATTTATTCCGGAAATCTTTCATTTTTGAGAAAAAGTAAGTTTTAAAGTGGAAGCAAGTGAATTGGTCCTAAAGTGGGGGTTCAATTTACAATGCGCTTATAATTCAAAACTAGACACACACTTTGTGTCCTCTTCGTGACAGTATATGTTCGATTTACAATGTAAATATCATGCTAAACTGGACTCTTATTTTGTGTCTTTACATAACTATGAAAGAGTTTCATTGCATCTCAATTCATACTTTTTACTCATTGTGAACATTTACAATGTACGTATGATGCTAAACTAGACCCTTATTTTATGTCTGTCTTTATGCAAGTATCACTGTGAAAGTGTGTGTTGTTGTCCGTGTTTGGGTGATTTGAATGAATATGACCTTCACTTCTAAAGTGAAAGCGAGTGAATTGGCTCTAAAGTGGGGGTTCAACTTACAATTTACATATAATGCAACACTGGACCCTTACTTTTCAATGATCGGCTTTAAAATGGCTAGATTTAATTACTAGATAACTGTATAGCTAAAAATCTTATACGCTTCCAAAACTCATAAAGGACCCACCAAATTTAATTATACAACATATTGATCAGATAAACACAATAATGAATACGCTGTATAAAAATAGCATATTTTACATCTGTAAGAAAAACCAAGAATTACAATAAAAAAATTAATGGCTTTTATTTTTATTACTGTGTTAATATCTGATCATTTTAAAAGCCAGTCATTGAAAAATTTAGTCAATCTTAGCCAGAAAAAAATGGCTACGGTCTTCTGTCCCTGTCAAACCAAAGATTGTCGCTTTGACTGAATATGACTTTTATTTCTTACGGAAATTTTTATTTTTGTGAAAAATTATGTAAGACGGACATAAAGTAAGGATCCAGTTTTGCATTATACGTACATTGTAAGTCGGACTCCCACTTAAAAGCCAATTCACTCACTTCTACTTTAGGAGTTACTTTAACATTTTATTTTTAGCTATACAGTTTTGTCTGGAAAGAAATCTAGCTAATTTTAGCCAGTTTTATGCTACCCTATTTTGGACCCAACGAAACAAAGATAGCCCCTCAAAAAGTTTTAAAATTAATTGGAGAAAGTAATTCTTCAACTTACCTTTCAGATGTGAAATAAGATACGATAAAAAAAAGTGGAGAAAGTAGGCTTGAATTACTTCTTTCTTTTTCGAATTCCCCGCTCACTCACTTCAGTGAATCTAGACAATTTCTGTATTGTTTGTTCAATTTCTAACAATAATATTGAATTGAAAAAACCACAGAAATAAGGAATGATTCAAAGCAACGAAAAAGAAAAAACATCAAATTTTGTTGCGGAAAATATGCTGTAGAACAAAGGAAATGACTAAACGGTGTTGAACATCATTTCGTTCCTTCTGTTAAAATATCCACACAGTTTTATTGTGTATTTCAATGTGTACTTCAAGTAGGATTTTTTGACAGCAGTTAATTACATCATTAAGCCATTTATTATATGACAATAACATCAATATTAGTGGTATAAAAAGTTTATTTGGGTGGAAGACGCAGTAGGATTTGCTGTTTCTTTGTTGAGATGAGTAGATTACTGGCAAGTTGGAGAGTTGCACGTGTTCTGTTGAATCGTTGAGACGAAAAGTTCTTTTTTTCCAATTCCCAGTGCGGAGTCTGTCCAACAACTGCTTAGGTGTTATCGCATTATGATGAATGCCAGCAATTTTTGTAATAGCTGAATTTTTGTAAGAGTCAATATTTGGCTGACTCTAGATCTAGAGTTTCCGGTCATGTGCTGTGCTAACGGCAAAAATAAAGATAAACACGCGGAGTGAAGATGCTACCACTTCTTCTCCGAGCGTGATCAGTTAAACATCACATTTGTCTTCGTCCTTGTTCCTTTGCTTCATCTTCCTTTTCAGTGAGAATCCCACGAGCTGGGAGACTCTACATCTAGCAGTAAAAGGGATGGTTTTCAGGGCCAATTGAATAGGCCGCCGTTGCTGAGGCACCAGCCAACGGCCAAAAAGGACCAGAACGATGTCTTCACTTCACGTCGGTGTGAGAAAAAGGAGGTTTGAAAGACTCTGCTGCTTGTGCGGCAGTTAGCCAAGGCCGAAGCTTCTTGAAATGATGTGGTCACAAACTAATTATGTTTTAGAAATCGTTTATGTGGGTATTTCTGCGGCTACGTGACCTAGTTCTGAGTAATTTGACACCTTGATAAAATAAACGTCAAAATCATATAAAACTTAATTTTTTCGTCGAAAAATGTTAGTATCATTAGTAAGTTGAAAGATTGGTGAAATATATGAGATAAAAATTATTTGTATACACCTTATAAAATGGGAGATATTATTGAATCAGAATAGCGTAAATATTCGCGCAGATGTAAACAAGTTCTGGTCCATAGTAATTACGAATAGATTTTCTCCCCCTTTTAACGAGCAAA
>VCCN01001173.1:366298-376562 GCA_006491835.1 Architeuthis dux
CTATGACTTTTTTGTACCACACGATATTGTACATTATGACTTCTTTCTATGACTTTTGTACCGCACGATATTGTACATTATGAGTTTTCTTTCTCTGACTTTTTCCTGGATGCAAATATGCATACCAAGATTAGTTTCTGAGTCTCTTTTAGTGTGTTAAAACATCTAACCATGTAGGTGCCAAAGTACATCAAAATTTAATTATAGATTAAAATTTTCAATGAATTATCTTTCTCATTATTTTTATTAAATTTTACCTTCATCTTAATTTTGGCCCATTGTTTTTATTTATACATTTATATCACTGAAGGCTTACTCTTTATTTCTGATCATGCTATTATTCATTGCCATAGAAACGATGGCCCAATTTGTAAGTTGTATAAAAACAACTAAAAATTACGATAAAGGTAAAAACTAGTGAAATTTAATTAAAAATAATGTCACAATACTTCATCAAATAATAAGAATAAAGAATTAGAACCTGCAACCAAAACTGTCAACATAGGTTTCTTCAGTTTTTAAGTTGGTCTGGCTGGCTATGTATGTTTGTATGTATGTACCATGTGTACTGGCCGCACCAAAGGCGCTTAGAGGGTTGGAAATTTAAACATTTACTCCTTATTATGTCTAGAAAAACTGTATTTTTGTTTTTCTAAAATCCACCCCCTAAATGTGTTTTTACTCGGGGGAACCCCCCTCCCCCCCAGTAAAAACACATTTAGTTTGCAATGTTAGTTTATGCTAAATTGATCTTTTATTTTTTGTCCAGCAGCATTCACTCTTGTCCTCTTTTTTTTTTTTTAGTGATCACCGCCCAACAAAAGGCAAGAGAAGTAACTTGATCATCCCTTTTTTCCAATGTTTTAATTGATCACCCCCAATACAACATGCTGCCAAAAGACATTGATCACGAGACGGTTTCTATTGAGTGACTAACCAGACCTGTTTTCTTTCTATTTAGTTAAAAGATGGACGCAACCGAATCAGAAGCTGTTCAGATTAACTATACAAATGAGTCTCCCTCGATTGCCATGTCAGCTACAATTCTTTCTTTGAAACTAAAGTTTCCAGATGTGAAGCAAATTTCAACAGACATTTTGGAATCTTGGATGAATTCCCCAAATTCTGATAATAATGGGAAGTTCCCAAAACTAAAGGGAAAACTTGTTATAATTGTAAGTAGTTCACAAATTTCCAAGTTATTTTCTACTTCTGTTTAAACATTTCTCCTTCATATTTTATGTTTGTTTTCTACAACGACAAAGATTATTAACTTGACAATTAATTAAATTAATAAAAGATTAATATCTTTATCAACACTTTGATCATAATTCACCTTCTTTTGAATGATTTTTCACCTGATGAAAGTAAGAGATTTGCCAGTGGAAATATAGACGTTTAACATCTTTTAACTCTTTGATGCGAATAAAACACAAATATTCTTTCCATTCCAATCATCCATAAGTTATAAAATATTGTTGGTATATATCAATTCCATCATCTAATTCAGATATTTGTTGGTAAAACTTCGGTAGATTCCTAGTTTCCGTGTGTAAAATGGAGATAACTCCTGTTTTTCACCCCCATGAAAGAAAAACTGAAATATAAATTATATTGTTATTGCCTTGGATAAATTAAATTATTAAATTGCTTTTATTTGTGCACCGTTTTTAACATCGAATGTGTGAAACATTAAAGGTTTGTATGGAAGTGAAGTTGTTTTTTCTGTTGTTGTTGAAAAAGGGGGATAATCCTTAGTTCATTTTAAGGCTAACAGAAGTTATCTCCATTTTGTGCAACCAACAAGAAACAACAATGAAATATTATATCTTTCTTTCTTTTTCCCTTTTTCTTTCTTTCTTTTTCCCTTTTTCTTTCTTTCTTTTTCCCTTTTTCTTTCTTCCTTTCCTTCCTTCTTAGGATGCTCGCCCAGAAGAAGAATATGCAGTGAGCCACTTACCAAATGCTAACAGAGTTGATTATAAGGTTTCTGATATTTCCGAGTTTGTCAGTACAATTCCAGATTTAGCAAGCAAAGGTTTGTGTATTTAAAAAATCTTCTTGGAACTTATTTTCAAGTATATGTGAGGCTCAAAATAATTTTTGGGAAAAACTGCCTTAAATGCCATAATGAACAGATTTTGTTTTAATTTGGTCAAAAACAAATTAGACAGATAACCATAGTATTAAAATAAATCTAATACAATGTTTTTATGTAATTTCTTATATAATATATTTGGTGTTTGAAAATACTTTGTAACATCTTTTTTTTTTTTAAAAGAGAAAATTGACCGTAGATATTTTGAATTCTTTAGATGAAATATTTTTATTACTAACATAGTAACTGTTGGAATTCTTTAGGTTATCTATGGATAAATTAATATTTTGTTATCTATGGATGGAGTAATATTTTAGGCATTGCATTGGGTAATTGAGTGGGCCCACCTCAATCGAGTGAGTCTGGAGGTTCAATACCAGCCTTTTGAGGCTAATATTGAACCTCTGCCTTTAGACTTGCTTGATTTCCAAATTCGATGCTATTCCAATGCCTGTGTTGGGTGAGTCTCTGAGATAAAGATCGGATTATCTCCATCTTCTGGCATTCCTGATTCACGCCGCTTATTTTAATGCTTGCAGAATGTACGAGCCTCAGTGTTCTGATAAAAAACAACAATAATGATGAAAGAAAAACTAGTCAAAATTAATGATAAAAACTTATGCTTTTAATTATAAAATTATTTTTAGATAGATATTAACAATCAAAGTGTATATAATTAAAAATTGTTCGAAGTGTCACAAAGTGTGTATACAATTTTGGGATATTTGTATTTTATATAACAATAAATCTAAAATGATTGAAAGAATCTTTAACAATCAAAGTGTTTATAATTAAATAATTTTAAAATTAAGAGTAAATTTTGCAATAAAAATTAGCAAAAAGTGTTTTATTTTCAAATGATGCATTTTCTAATATCAACAGTGTCACATAAAGTGTGTATACATTTTTGGGGTATCTTGTATTTTATATAACAAAGAATCTAAAATGATTGAAAATATCTTTAGAACCCAATAGATATCATGTTTGAATAATTGATACAATTTTTGAAATATTCCTTTTGTCAGATTCCAAAACTATTGTGTGCTACTGTTCTCTTGGTTATCGCTCCTCTGTAATAGCACAGAAATTTGAAGTGTTCTATGGAAAGAAAGGTAGGTTGGTTAACTTTTATATAAATAGTGTTTCTATCACGTGATTATTTAAAAATATTTTGAATGCATTTTTCTTGCTCACATAGAAGTGTGAATTTTCTTTTCCAATCTACCAGGTGTCAAATCATTACATAGGCTCTTTTCTTTTTCTCAGCCTTTTCACACGCATATCTTCTCTCTTTTCTTATATTTTATTCATATCATTAATGTTCATATTGTATCAGAGATAGCCGACACAGTAGCAACATCATACTAGCATGTTGTGAATGGGCAGATCTAGGATCTTGTGGGTGGGGGCCCGGACACCCTGGAATCCCCCTCTGGGTCCACGCCTGATGTGCAATACACTAGTGAAAAAAACACTTGGGCCCTTCGCTGCAACCCCCTTTTAGAGGCACTGATTCTTGTATCTTCACACATTAGCATAAGTAGGGCAAGCCTAAGCCTTTATGGGACCCTAAGCAGAATTTTATTTGGGGGCCCTAAGTAGCCACTTACTTCGCTTATGCCTCTAGCCGACTCTGAGCATTGATGTGAAGAATTGTCTGTAATTTTTTAAATTAGAAACCTGAGTTAGCACAGATCTGGATGAGGCATGATCAAACTAAGAGGCTGCTTAAGGCCCCTTGGCCACAAGAGGGCCCCAAATTTTCAAATTCCAGTTTTTAGTTCTAATTCTCTTGGCAAGCGTATGAATTCAATCCTTGTACCTTGTCCCATAGCCAGTCATCATGATCTTGTACTGATATGTTGCAATGGAGCATTGGAGAAGAGATAGTGACTCATTATGTTGACAATCCTCTTTTTGATTCAAGTGATAGTTGCACATGGCTGCTATTTCCATTAACAGTTATGACAGATGGAAGCCAACACAGTGAAAGGTTTTGATAATAACGCTGTTGTCTATGGCTGTAGCTTTTCACATGCTAGAAAAATGTTTGATTGAATATAAAATGAGTAAAATATATAATGATTTAAAATAAAAATGTTTGTTTTTTTTTTACATAATTTATTTCATTTTCTTTTTTCTTTTTATAGGAACTGCACCTTTGAGTGAGGTGGACATCTACAACCTTGAAGGTTCTATATTTAAATGGACCAATGAAAATAGACCAATGATTGATTTGAATAATCAAAGAACAATATACACCCACCCATTCAATAATATCTGGGGAAAATTGCTTAGGCAAGATCTGAGGAAGAAGACAATTTAAGTATCAGTTGCTGGTTGCATTTTCTGCTTTTTGCAGTTTAAAAAAGTTTAAAAATAATACACAAAACTTACTCTGCCGGATGCAAGATTTGTGGTAAAAATGTTTATTTGAAAAGATTTTAGCCAGAAGATTTTTTCCACAGATTAGAAAGAATCATGCAAGTATAATTTGGTAGAATTGTTTGAGAAGAATCATGGAAATACTAGCTGAACCCGTGGAGTTTTGACAATGACGATTTCATCATTACTCTCGCATATATATATATTTTTGCAATTAAAGCATTTAATTTTGTCAAAGTAATTTATTACCTATAGAATGTATCTATATTAACATGCTAAAGAAAATTAAACTTATATATCTGTTATTATTATTATAGATTACTTTTGCTATCTGTCTATGTGGTCTACTACTACTATAACTTAATCTTTTAGCTTCAGACATGTGTGGGAGGAGTAATGAATGAATGACAGTTATAGTGAAGGTTGAGTCCGTTTTGCTCCCATTCAAGCATAAGCACTCTCTTCCATTCTCTCTTGTTCATTAAATTGCAAGGGTGGGTAAGGAGGGAGAAGAGAAATGGTGAAAGATATGAGGAGCATTTAAATTTCATTGCTGCTTTAGTTCCTGTGGGCAGCAATTGACTTGTCTCTATTGTTGCCACTTTGTAAGTGGTGAAACACCAAAAGGGGAAAGGAGTCAGCATATTCTATGCCCCAGATAAATCAACAAGTTTTATTGGTGTGAGATAACACCAGAAAAGGAATGAATAATAATCTGAAAGTATAAAGGTTGTGCATAGAAACAACCAGTTTAATATGGAGGATAATTTTGTAAATTCTTTTGACAAGAATCATGCAAATATAATTTGGTAGAATTATTTAAAAAAGAATCATACATTTGCTAATTAATTGATTGAGGCATGTTTGCCACAAGGTCATGGTTTGGAAAGATAGAATTACAACAACCTCCAGTGATCAGCTTACCATGAAACTTGTGTGACCCTTGAATTCAAATACATTATGTTTGACATCCATCAGTCTTGTGAGACTATGGATCCGCACCTGGAAAGTCTGGCTTTCACTCTCACCAGAACGCAAGACGGGTGGGAGGTTGTTGTATGGAAGACAGGCAGTTGCCCCATGCAGAAAGTCTGTCCTCTCCCGGCCACTGATGTTTGTCCATGGGAAGGGCAAAGGCCGATACAGCTGGGCACCAGAGTCATCGCAGGAGTTGCCAGATGACAACATCGGACTGCCTTAGTGATTCCAGCTCCTGGCACCCTGTCGGCTGGGGCATAGAATATGCTGACTGTATCCTCTGCAGATGGATAGGACCCAAATGGGGCCACCTGTTCGCCGTGGGTGGCAACCCGTGTCACCCAAGGACGGGATCCTGGTGGCTGTGTGGTCCATGATCCTGTGGGTTCATGCAATTTGCAACACTTCACTTTGGCCCTTACTTGGGCTAGACGGGCGGTTGGAGAGGGCCGATCCGATCAATCGGCTAGTCACGACAAGCCCTAACACTTATGTATATATTATAAGATACCTGTTCCCAAAATATACATTGACCCAAATATTATTGTGGTCAACAACTGAACCCACTTTACATATAAGTGTGAGAAGGCGGTGGCAGAGGGTCAATCAATTTATTAGATAAAAACTATGACATGGCTGTATGCCCCCTGACGTTTCTTGAGACTTGGGTAGCGGAACCAAAGGATTACAGGTCCTTGTAGTTTCCCTCAAATACGAGTATATCATTTCTGTAGCCCTGTCATGTCAGGGCAATTGCCCCCCCCCCCCCGGCAAGTGGGGAGCAGGAATGGTGAAGTACAAAAAAATAAATACATGGCTCCTAATAAACCTACCAAGCGACTGCATACAGACTCCGGCTCTGAAAATGATACAGACCAAAAACCAACATCATTTCCAAGATTTATAATCTTGGATGATAGAGGATAACTCCTTAACAAAACTATCCCCTTTCATAATCAAAAAGGCGATTTTGTCCAATCTGACTCCTAAAACGGTCAAAAAGATGATAAAATGGATCAATTATGAAGTAGAAACAAAGAAATATGCAGAATTTCTGCTGAAAATGAAAACGTTCCAGACTTTCATAAGAACTAAATAAATACACTTTGTAACAGTAGCTCCTGTGCTGTGTTTTGTAAAAAACTTTATTGGCACTTTCTTCTTACTCTTTTTTAATAGGCCTTATATTTTTTACTGCAATTGATTGCACAGGTTTTCAAGCTCTTTTGTCCAGTGGGGACTTAAGTATTGAGGTTCTCGAGAAAGGGCACTTTCTATAAATGATGATGATGCTGCTGCTGCTGCTGCTGCTGCTGCTGCTGCTGCTGCTGACGACGACGATACAGAAAGTTTGCAGTCTATGTCATTTAAATAGACAATAATCTGTCTGCATGTATATGTCTCCTACCTTTCATATTTTTCTCTTTATATCTCTTCCTACCTCTCTATATATCTCTCTCTCTCTATGTGTGTGTGTGTGTGTGTGTGTGTGTGTGTGTGAGACAGAAAGGTTGGAAGAGGTATAAAGAGAAAAAGATGAAAGGTAGGAGACATATACACATGCATGCAGACACATTATCGTCTACTTAAATGACATAATCAGTCCCCAAATTAATTGTGAACATGTACTGTACATTGTTAAATAAGAATCAGGAACATCGATCGCAGACATTCTGACCAGTTGGGTGTGTTTTGGGTGTCACTGTATTGTATACTTAGAAACGATTTGTACCTTTACCCATACAAAGGGCAATTGGTGCAAAAGTTGAAACTGACTGATCATCGAAAAAGCTTGAATTCCTCCGTTCAAATTCAGAGGTTGGTCAAATGAAAAAAACGATTTTGTTTATAAACTAATTATAAGCATTGAAGCTTATTTCAATTTGAATGGTTTTGTGAATAAGCAGAGATGTAGGTTCTGGGGATTAGAGAATCATAGGGCTATTACTCAACTTGGGTTGCATCCTCTCAAATGCACTATCTGGTGTGGTGTAACGACAGAAAGGATTATTGGCACTTATTCTTTTTGAAAATGGGAAATGAGGATGGCAGTAGTGAGCAGTATTGTGTCATTCTCAAGAATTCTGTGCGAACCTGAGATACGGTTTCATCAAGATGCCTACACGGCATGAGCCATGATGGAGCTTCTACAGCAGATGTTTGGTCACCGAATAATTTTGCGTTTTATTATTGTCCAAGTAATCACGGGTGTTTTATTCTTATCCTTCAACTTCCAGTAGTAAGTTGATAGCACAGTGTCTGTCTATGTGTGTTTTTGAAAGATGCTTTGTGATTTGGTAGTGTGGTTTTAAATTCTGGTTTCGTTAGTCCGAAATAAATTTTCTCCTCTTTTGGGTTTTCTAGTGTTGATATTTTAGTCCTGTAGACTACTTCTCTGGTGAGACATTTATTATTCACTACACATTCGTTTGGGTTTCTACAATTATATTTCTTTTCAGTTGTATTGTTCTCCGTTTCGTTTTCAAGTTGTTTTTTTAATATAATTGTTATGACTGGTTATGATGTTTCCTGTTATCCATACAGGAATATCCCAGTTTTATCTCATTGATATTTAGTATTTCGTGCAATTTATTTTTCCTGGGGGAAGTGCTTTTTAACTAGTTCTATACTTTTTTTTACCTACATTCGTTTACACATGTTTATCAAAAGGGGTGTTATGATATACTGCCATGGGAGGTCATTTCCAGGCCAACACCTGTGCGAAGTGGAAGTGGCCCCAATGACCCCAGGAAAGATGCATATGCGTGGATGTCCGAAACAGGATGTTGACTGAACTCACAGGTGGGTTGCTGGAAATGACACATCAGCGTGGGCGTTTGAAACCCCATAAAAGAAAGACACAGGGAACCCTGAGTTGAAGCTCAGAGGACTCAGAACAGAGAGGCAGACCGTCTAGGCTGGGCTGGAAGGCACAAGACCTGTGTCTCTGTTGGGGACAGACTGTCGGTTCTCATTATCTCTCTCCCACTCTTCATTCTCCGGCCGACAAAATGTATCTTATGAAATAAAAATATATCTGGATATTTTTATAATGTTTCAAGTCTTCCTTTTTTACGGCAGGTTCGGGAACTTCATCCCACTTCTGCCTATACATATTTGAAAAAAAAGGACAATTAAGGTATGTTTGAAGAAGTTTTGTTTTGTGCCTGTCGGAAGGGAACGAAAAAAAGATTTTTCTAAAAATAATGAAAAAAAAAAAAAAGAAATCGAAAGACATAACTGCATACACAATTTGAAAGAAAAAACCCAATAATAATAGATATATATACAAGAGACTCACAAAAAATAGAGATATACACGAAACTCGCACAGAAAGAAAGAGGGGAACAAAAAAAAAAGTAAAATGACTGGCCGATAATCAAAAATACGCAGAGGAAGAGAAGCAAGAGACATTTTAACGGAATAGCAAAATGAACATTTTTTTTTCTTTCTTTTTTATTTTCAATTGTTATAAATGTCCGCTCTGATTTAGTGTTCCATGCACTCGTTTTGATGAAACAGTAAAACTGTAATATTGTTTTTTAAAAAATGATTAGGATTGTTGAAAATGTATTAACATGTTAATATACTTTTGTTACGTTATTCTTTGTTTGAATTAACTCGTACCGACGCTCGTTACTGCAAAATCTATTTTCAACACTCTTTGTGGGTTAAAATTCACATCCAGAATATTGTTGAATCTTGAGTTGTCAAACAATGATCAAGCAGACAAAGTATGACTGCTGATGTGCTTTCTCTTTTAAATCGTATCTATCTCATATTTTTACATTTCACGTCAAAAAAGTGATGTGGCTCTGGAAATACTGAGTTCGATTTTCGATTTCCATTTTTTTACATAGTGCCCTGAAATTTAATAGGAATGTTGGAAACAAATAGGTTAAAATGAAATATGGAAAGATGATGATGAACATTCTTTTCTGTTGTATTTTTTGGACTTTGTCTCTTTAGACAGCGAATTTTTATAACAAATAATTTAGCCTTGTAACGATGAGGCTTTTACCATTTTATTATCAGCGGAAGAGATCCCTAAGAGGAAAAGAGCTAGGTCTACAGATTGTTTTGTATTAATTGATTTATTGGTGCTTTTGTTTGGGCTCAGCATATCGAATGCTGACCGTAATTTGATGAAAATAATCATGGCACCAGGACTCAAGGTGTTCTCGCTGTGATTACCGGCTGGAGAAATTTCTCCGCACCTGGAGTCGTAGGGACGTCGACGGATGTCGGTTTGAAGCGATCAAATCCTTATCGGTGGGAACGGATAAATGAAAAAGGTCTGGAGTAAAGTCTCCGCGCACACATTATTCCCAGAATTAAGCATGAGATGGATTCATGCCGATGTGGTTTTATTCAGTTTCCATTATATCATTATGTTGAAGAGGAATACCTCTGTTATGTTTTTCAATGAGACTTTGCAATTTTCGGAATTGTCTATTTTTGTTTCTTGGGTATAATTGTACAATTTCTTTTTATTCAATAATATTTTGCGTGTTTTGCGAACTGTTTTCTATGACAGTTATAATTGTCATTTTGTACTGTAAAATATTGTTGGAAGTACAATTTTTGCTGGTGAATGTACGAAAACTGCTACAGGCTTCTGGGAATTCTGTATTTGATGTATAAAAATGAGAACGTGAGATGATATATATTCTTTTTAGACTTAGCAGAAAGCAAATGAAATTAATTTATTAGATTATAAATACAGGACAGCTGACGCACAAGACGAGTGAGTGAAATGTAGATTTCGAATTTTGATATAAAAAAGAAAGAAAAGGCGAAGTC
>VCCN01001177.1:137719-148495 GCA_006491835.1 Architeuthis dux
TACTGGCCGCATGGTCCCGGCATGTTGCGTGTCTGTGTGTATTAACGCAGGCGTTAATCCTTTCCCTCCTACTCTTCTATCCCTCCTACTCTTCATTCAATCCCTTCTTTCTGTTTTATTGCATTCCTCCTACTCTCTTGTAATCTCCTTCACGTTTTCTCTATTTTGAATTCCCCCTCTTCTTGTCTGTTGCCCTTGATAAGCTTTTGGCCAAATGGGAGCTTTTTATGTATCATGTTACAGTAAGATTGTGAAACTAGTGATTTCGTGTAATCCCTAGGAATTTTATGAAATCCATGAACAATGCAATCATTTCAAGAAATCCCTTGTTTCACAATCAGTGTAGTGATGGTTAACAAGCTTGTAAAGCTGATTATTACTGGGTGCCCCACTATTGTGACCCTGTGTCAAAATTAGCTAAACTTAGTAAATCCCAAGTATATTCTGTTTCAGTATGTACAGTGTATACACAACTTAGTTTGACACAAGGCCACAGTAGTGGGGCACATGGTGAGGATCGAACTCATTACAGCAGTAAAGACAGCATCACATATTACTACTAGTTTTGTGAAACTAAGCATTTGATGCAATGGTAGAAATGTTCACGAAATCACTAATTTCACATTCTTACCGCAACATATGCATTATATTTACTAAGTTGAGTGAAGGTGCGGAGTGGCGTAGCCGTTACCGTCACAGAAAACAGAATCAGAGAACAGATTCACTTCGCACTAAGGCCCTTGGGGCAATGCATGAATCCACTTCTTTACTCCGCTATGGATAATATGGAGTCCTTTAGCCCTGTGAGGCAATCCATCTTGGGCATGGGGCTAGCAACTCCACCCCATAAAACCTACTTGCTACTGAAACCACAATGCGATCCTATGCTCCACAAGGTGTCTACAGGAATACACATAAACAAGGTGAGCGTAGTAAGGCACAAGGCCAAGATGGGAGGTACTGGAAAAAGGAAAGGTTGTGTTATGCCAATCTTCCAAGTAGACGCTCTGAATTCGTGCTTAGAAAGTCAGCATTCGAAATCCTGTTTTTATTTGTTAATTACTTGGGCTCGAACAGACCTCAGGTACCGGTTGGAAATTAACTATCTTAGCTACGAGGCCGGCACCCCCCTCACCCCACGCACACGTACACACAAGCACACACACACACACACACACACACACACACACACACACACACAAGCACACACGCAAGCACAGGTAAGGTGAGGCAAATAAGTATTCAACCCTTTTCATAATTATACGTTATTTAGAAATTAGCTATATTTCCAATTGTCAAATCTATTTGAATTTTCGTATACAAGCTTTCAACACTGCTAATATAACCAAAAATCGAAAGATCTTAACAGATGCAAATATAAATTCAATAATATCGGTTATTGAGTGGCAAAAATCAATTCAACTCCTTTAGTACATTACTATATAATAGTGTTCAGTTCAGCCTTACAATCGGAACATTCCCACAAGGCGGAGACAGACCCCCGTAGCTAGCTCGGGCATCTGTCAGGAGAAGGACACTCCTGCCAAACCTACGACCTATGGGCCCTGCTCCTATCCACGCCACTCCATAAGATGCAAACCCTCGATTTCAAGGGTGGGGTCGACCCTGGGCAAGTCGCACTTCACCTTAAAAGTACGCTGCTCAGGTTGGAGGTTCACTCCGCACGTTAGTCCCGCCGTCATTGGACCAAATGCTGTGGAGGGCCATCCCCAAATTCTTCGCTCGCGAAGTCAAGCCATTCATTCATTCATATAATAGCGTAGCCTTTGTTTGCTACGGCAGCCTCTATACGTTTCATATAGTCGATCACTAGAGTTGTGCAGATGTCAAGCGAGATGTTGAACCACTCTTTACCTATTTTCCTCAGATTTCCCATATCGGAGGGTTGGCATTTTGCAATCCGAATCTTTAAATCCCTAACACAAATTCCCAATGGGTTTTAGATTCGGACATTGGGTTGACCACTCAAGAACATGAATGTTTCCTTTTCAGCCAACTTTTACTCACCCAAGAAGTGTGAATAGGGTCCTTATCATGTTTGAAAATCCAACAACCACATTTCATTTTTAGCTCCCTGAAGAAGATATTCTTCTAAAATCTCTCGGTATTTAGTTCCATCCATCTTCCCCTCAGTAATGTAAAGGTGTCCTGTGCATTTAGACGAGAAGCAACCCCGTATCTTGATATTACCACCGCCATGTTTAATTGTTGGGACGGCGTTCTCCAACTTATTGGCTTCATTTGGCTTTCTCCAAATATTTCATGTAAAATTGAGACCAAATAACTCGATTATGTCTCATCTGACCAAAGTATATTGCTGAAATAGTTGTTTTATTTAGCTAAATATTCTTCCGCTAAGCTCAGCTAAGCCATGACATGGTTTTTCGTCAACAGTGGCACCTCACCAGATATGCGGAACCTCAATTCATGTTGTCGGAGTACGTTACTGTCTGGTGAGTGACAACCATTTCTGGCGTCTCTAAATCTTCAACCAATTCCTTCCGAGTAACGTGAGGCTGTTTTCCTACCTTTCTGACAATCCTCGAGGCAGCACGCTAAAATACTTTGCGAGGAGCCCCTGTTCTCTGCATGTTTACTGTAGCGCCGTGTTGCTTCCACTTATTGAGAATTATTGAGTCAATTGTGGCAACATGAATATTAAATTGTTTAGCGAGGACTTCATAACCCCTTCTTGCCTAATATTCTTGAACAACCTTTTCCCTGAGATCAAATGAGCGTTACTTTAGCCTTTGATGATGGTGACGTATTCCTATGAATACGTAGCTTGCTTAGGTCAGTGGTTCCCAAACGGGAGTGGGGGTAGCCCAGGAAGGAATTTGGGTAGTCCAGCGGAGGGGGGGATACGGGCATTAGATAAAAATAAAAGTTGTGGTGAATGTTTTTGGCTTAAGGGCAGTGGGGATGTTCGCGCGAACCTGTAACTAAAATAACAGAAATTCGCCGTACCTGTACTTGAATTCCATCGCCTATTCGCATGTTAGTAATACTATTGTGGAGACTAAACCAGAGGTTTTCTCCTTCAGTGTCTAAACGAATACTGAATCAGCAAAATAAATAGTGTGTCTGAGCATAGAGACTTCCGGCTCCCAGTGAAGACGACTAAAACAACAAAAAAACGTGTTTTTTTTGCCTGCCATTGAAAGAACTTTATTTTTAAAGTTTGTTTCCAGTATTTTCGGTAAGGTTGTATTTCACATTGTTCATAATTTTTTTAATTCCTGCTCAGACACACACAGATTTTACTTTGAAATGCTTAAAATAATTCCTGAATTTACTATATATTTGTCAAAAAGCTGTTGCCACTTCCATTCCGTTTTCATAAAATTCCAACACACGTGGGATGTTTACGTGTATGGATGTTTGAAGATTTATTTTTCACGTTATTTGATAGTAGTTTTCATATGTTATTGCACAACATATAGCCAAATTGGGGAAACTCTAATCAAACCATGTATCCTTGATAATGCCAAACGTATTCTTGGTGATGATTCAGTTAAAAAAATTAAAGTAAATACAGCTCTCTAACAACACCATCAACTCACCGATACAAGACAATTAATTGCAAATCATCGAAGTATTTTGCTATTCAAGTAGACGAGACAACTCATATTGCAAACCTTTCTCAGCTTCTCATTTCAGAGATATATTGATGCTCAAGATACTAAAGATGATGTTCTGCTATGTCGTTCATTGACCAAAACAACGAATGGAAAAGATGTGATGGGACTAATTCCAACCTGCTTTGATGAAGAGTGTGTACAGATGGTGCACCGGCAATATTGGGTTCTCGATCTGGATTCTTGAGGCTTGTCAAACATAAGAATCCTACAACAGTTGGAGTACACTGCATGATCCACCGAGAGGCTCTCGCCTCAAGGACATTACCGGCAGCTTTGTACGCTCATTTAGAGGTCATCATACAAAACAGTCAACTTCATCGGAGGTTCAACTCTGAATACAAGACTTTTTCGTGATTTGTGTGAAAGAATGAATGCTGAACACCAAGCTCTGTTGTTTCACACTAAAGTTCGCTGGCTATCAAAGGGAAACATGCTTGTTCGGTTTTATGAGCTTAGTGAAGAAGTGAGGACTTTTCTGTACAACCAGAATAAAGAATTTGCCAAACATTCAAGCTCATTTGGCTTACCTAGCCAACATATTCGAAATTTTAAACGAGCTAAACCGAAAACTACAAGGCCATGAGAGCAACATCATTAACCATACAGACAGTGTAAGAACATTTATTTTCAAACTACAGCTCTGGGAGAGACGCATAAACGATGGAAATTTAATGCAATTCCATCTGTTTATTGAAGTTATTGGAGATGATAGCATTAACCAGGTGCTCAAGGCTGAGATTAAAGAACAGAACTCCCTTATTGATGAATTTCAGTGCTATTTCCAAGACATAAATACTGATCAATAAACTATGGCTCTGACAAGGAACCCATTTCAATATCTTGTGGATGATATTCCTATCGAACCACAGGAGGAGTTTTCGGAACTCAAACACAACTCTTCAGCGAAAGATGAGTTCAAAATCTTCAGTCTGAATGAGTTTTGAGTGAAATGCATCCCATTTATCCTGGACTTAGTAACAACGTTCTTCGTGTGTGAAACCCGTTCTTTTCAACATATCTCTGTGAGATAGGGTTTTCTGCACTTCTATATATCAAGACGAAGGCTCGAAATAAGCACCAAGTTGAGAATCATTTAAGGTGCTCTTGTAGAGCGTTTAGGAACAGTCTCACAAAATGCATATAATTTTTACAAACATTAAATACTATTATTAATGTTAAAGAGGTTGAATACCTTTTGCTACACAATATACTAAATAATTAAATATACCTTTTTAAAAGTCGAAATATTTCAATTTTCGTTTATAATATTTTCATCAATTTTTAAATCTAATCTGGTAGTGCATTTCAGGTAGATCTAACAATTAGAAATGTATGAATATTTAAATAAATTATATATTTTTGATGATGTATATACGTAATTCTTTCAGCTGATTGTAATTTTGTGACCTGATACACTTACTACACATTTTCAATCACTATTTTTCTTATTTCATATAGTCTACCATGTGTATGATATTAAATAACATTCCCCAAATAACTAGCAGTAATATACCAGTCACCAATCTTCCTGGATTGGATATAGCCTGGACCCATGCCTGCCAAGAACATCAGGATTCAGAATCCGGGCTTTTCAATGGGCTCGAACACTGACCCGTAACACCTGTGGGAAATACGTAGTTTTGTCAAACTCCAGTCAAAGTCTGGAGCTAACTTTGTTTTTATACTGTAACAACAACAAGAACAAGAACAGGAAACAATCCTCACCTAATTCAGGGGAGTAAACACTTCACTGTTTGTCTGTTCCGGCAGGTTAAACCAAACCGATAATTAAAGTTAGCATTTCCTTACCGTGATTTGAAATCAAAACCAAGTGATTGATAGGCAACTCGCTTACCGACTGGGCCAAACTGACAAGTCTTACATAGCTTGGAAAAATTTTGTTTGAAATACGAAAGAGCTTATTTCATTCTAAATACATTTATAAAATCAACATTTCCCTACCGTGATTTGAAATCAGATAAGTTATTGTTAGGCGACTCTCTTACCGACTGGGACAAACTAACAAGTTTTACATATATTTGAAAATTTATGTTAGAAATACTTAAGGGCTTATTTCAATTTTAATAAATAAATACATTTATACTAAAAAAATATATTTTTATAATTTTTGATTATTATACGTATATCCAATGCAAAAGTTGCAGTAATCATCTTCAGTCAGAATAGAAATAGGAGTGGAGTTTGACCCTGCAGCAACCCGGCTTATTTTCTTTCTTTCTTTTCAAACTTTTCTTTCTTCTTCATTATCTTTTTTCTCTTTCTATCTTCTGAATTTTTTTCTCTTTCTTTTGCTCCTTCTTTCTCCTCAGTCTTATCTCTTCTGTCCTTTTCTTTTTCTCAATCCTTCTTTCTTTCATTTTCCTAAGTCTTCCTTTTTTCCCCTTCCTTCCTTTCTTTCTTTCACTTTATAGTGATAAGACCAATTAATAGGATCAAACCAACATCTGCATGCAAAGAAGATCGTCGCAGGCAGGTGCGTTAGACTCCCTTAAATAATCCTGCTAAGAGGACGCTTTTTAGTCAATGTTTATGGAATAAAACAGATTACAATTTTTAAAATGCACACACTTCGTACTATAGCAAGATTTAAGCCGCATTTATAGTAGCCTTTCTTTGTTTTTACCATTTTCCGTTCTCTGATCTTTTGTTGTTGTTATTGTGGCTGTTGTTGTTGTTTATATATCGTTATTCATGGATTATTATTTTTTTCTAAAGTACGGCAATTAAGAATAGCAATGTTGTCGTAAAATTCTTTTCTGCTATGACATCTAACTACAGTTGAAGAAATCTCTGTCTGTGTGTGCGTGAACCGCGATTACCCAACAACTAGAAATGTTACAGAGTTGACATTTGCCAGATATATTAGTCGGTGTCGAGTTTGAAGTTGTTTGGATCTGTCGTTCTCGAGAAATCTAATAATAAAAAAATTTAAAAATTAAAGATTATAGATCTTTCTTCTTGGTTTCTATAACTAATCTCCCTTGACTTCCGCTCTTCAGAATTATCAGGATTTAGATATAAAATATCCAAATTGCCAACACTGAAGAAAAGTAACCGAAATACCTCGAAGACGGACATTTATTTTACATGGCAATTAACGCAGGCTGCTCCACACACCATAAAGTCCGTCCCCTTCCAAACATCCTTTGGAACGGGCACTGCCCTAGTTCACTTAATTCTGTTCCGTTAAAACCAATACCTAATGTCTGAATGTCGGTTGTTTGAATAACATATGTACAAGGAAAGTTCCATGAAGGTAGTTGTTGTCATGACTTGAAAAAGTTCCAATAATTCTTTCTGATAAGGAGAAGAATTATATTTTATTTCATTTGAATCTTGTTAGTTTCCCGGCGTTGGAAAATTATAACAGTTCAGAAGAAAGTGAAGAAACAATTATGTCTACAATACGAAGAATAATGTGTGCAAGAAGAGATATGGCCATTTTTGCTTACATCAAGGATTTGACATTTGTTAACATATTCTTTTTCTGCATGCTTTTGTTAGGTCGAGGTTTGACCTTTTCTTAAGGAGAGATTTCATCGCATTGATTCTGGTGTCGAGACTTCGAGTTGCTGTCGTTGGCTTTGTGTCTGAGACGGCTTCTTTCATTTGCCCTTAGCCTTTTAGGCCGAGCGAGAAACTATGCGTCTTTACATCTTGACGTCTCGGGGGAGAAGAAAGGAGTTGCCGGTCTTTTGTCGCTAAAATTTTGACACGTGATTACATATATCAAGGTTTCTCAACCTGGTCGATATCGCCCACCGGTGGGCGATTTCAACTCTTGGGTGGGCGTTGCGCAGCTGTGCAGAAAATGGTGGGCATTTTGAAATGTTGGTGGGCGGTATACGATTTTGAGTATTAAAGTCTGTAATTGACAACAAACAATGAGTCAACAGCAACATTTTCTATTATTAATTTACTAAGCAGAACTGTGATATCGCACATTATGTAGGTGTGTAGAGAAATGTGTAAATGTTTGCGTAGTTGTGCATACGCCTGCACTACACTCTCTGTGGAAAGGTACATAGTACTTATATATTAGGTTGTAACGAAAGTTCTGTCCGTTTTTGTACCGATAATACCGATTGTTTGTATATCGTCATTCATGGATTATTTTTGCAAGATAGCTGAAATGCCATCCCTACCCATCTGTTACAGTACGAATACTTAGCGAACAATTCAATGTTAGCCATATGACTGTTCATCGCAATTTGAAGAAGTTAGGAAAAGTGTCAAAGGTTGGAAATGGGTCCCACATGACCTGTTCGTAGAAAATCACCAGCTACATGTTGATTGTCGTGAGTCACTGCATTCTCGGTAGCTCCAGGCATCTTTTTGGACAGAGTTGTTACTGGGAATGAGAAAAGGATCTTGTGTTACAATGTTACGTGCCGTCTTCAGTGGTTCAGTCAAGATGACAGACCTGCGTCCCACCGGAGAGGCGACCTTTATCAGAAGATCTTGTTAAGTGTTTGGTTCGGTTTGAATTTTACTGCCAACAACTTCGGCATTTGAAAACAGTTTGGGACAAAAAATCCTCTCATCTTTAGGGAACAGAAAAGGGGTCGGCATTCATCACGATATTGCATGTCTTCATACCGCTCGAGAGACGAATATAACTCATAGAGGTATTCGACCGGGAAAATAATAATTCATCCACCACGCTCTCTTGGCCTTGCTCCAACTGACTACCGTTCATTTAGGAGTTTCCAAGCCATTTTGATAGGCAAAGACTCGATCTAAGTTTAAAACCGAAGGAATTTTACAAATCTGGTATCGAAAAAACTTGTTAATAGATGGAATAGGGTTATCGAAACGAAAGATATATTACACATTATTAATAAATTAAATGTGACTTTTTGATTCATCAACATTTATTTTATTAAAATATTACTTAGTTTATTAAAAATATTACTTGTTTTATTACTATAAATGAAAAATATTACTTATTTCATTAAAAAAAAAACCTATCTAAATAGCAATTTCTGGCATCCAGATGCAAGCAAGAACATCTAGATTTAGACGAAAAACCTCAAAATTGGCAACACTGCGTGTAACAATCTTGGAAGATTACCAGTAGGAGTTATGACCACTGTTCACAGTTACACATGCTCATATAAAAAGACCGCAACTTGTAATTGTTGGATTATACAGGGTCGCTGAGGGATTACAACACTCTTGTATTCTCGTATTTGTGAATTAATTAAGACGGGCCTTGAATAACAATATAACTTGGTGAACGTGAACCGATGCTTACATCTTGCGTGTTCACAATACGCAAATCTCTCATGCAGTTTATGAATGATATATTTCATTTGGCTGTTGAATGCGCAGACAATTAATTGAAATTGTGTTATCTATTGTTCCTGCTATGTTCACTGATTATAGTACGATTTTTAAATATCCCAATGCATTCAGTTAAGAAAATGTGTCGCCAATACAGCATTGATTATTTATCTTATGGGTTTATTGCTTCTCCTCAGAACAGTCAATTACCTATGTATCTTCTGTTCAACCAAACTTTAAGTAACGAAGCCATGAAACCTTCACGCTTGAAGTATCACTTACATTCTAAGCATGCTGACATGAAGGACAAACCTTTATCATATTTCTTGCAACTTAAGGCCTCATTCAAAAAGCGGAAAATATTGATCTTGGTATTTCAGAAAGTAACTACACAGCAAGATAACGGCATGATTACGTCGTACAATATTGCGTTACTCGTCGCAAAGGCTGGTAAATCCCACACTATAGGAGAAACAATACTTCGACCTGTTATTGAAGAAGTTCTTTCGGCTGTAATGCATGAAAAGCGTGATACCATTATAAGGACAATTTCTCTTAGTAATGATACAATTACTCGACCTATTGATGAAATGATCACCCCAAGTAGTCGAGTCAACAGTTGTGAGCAGTCAATTCTTGATAATGGTATATGTTCGATTTTTTAATGAAAATATTCAACCCTATGAGGAAATGTTGTTCACTGATCAATTGCTGCTTGATCCAAAAAGTACGTCTAGTTTAGAATTATTGAAGCTATTTGTTTAATGGGCATACCATCTCATTGACCAATATTGTTGCCTGCGCATCTGATTGAACGCCTGATATGGTAGGTAGATACAGAGGTTTCTCTTCTTTCCTAAAACTTGAAATTCCGCATCCTGTTTTAACAGTTCACTGCGTGGCCCACCAACAGCATTTAGTGGCAAAAAATATCAACTTCAGATTCAATGATATACTGCAGTTAGTTATCAAGACTGAACAAACTAAAATCGGAGTCTGTGTCTGATCGTGTCTTCCGTCAACTGTGCCTTGATAATGATGATGACTATGTGAGGCTTTTGTCCCATTCTAAAATACGATTGTTGTCAAAAGGTAACTGCGTTGTTCGTTTTGTCGAACTGTTTGATATAATCATATAATCTTTTCAAAACAATCCACTATCCGCTTATCTGATTGCTGCAAAAACTGATATCTTTTTCCTTAGAGACATATTCACCAAAGATAATGATCTCAATATGTTATTGCAAGGAAAGCAAAAAACGCTTGTCGACTGTAAAGCGTCCATCACTGCCTTCATTTCTAAATTGGTGCTATATAAGATGAACATTTTCAGACGTCAACACCATCAATTTCAACGATTGGATAGCTTGAAAGATGAATTGGTTGATGAGGATATAAATACTTATCGTTACTATCGTCTGTTGTCGATGTGCAGGAAGAATTAATAGAGTTACAAAATGACAATGATGCCACAATGCGGTATCAACTTCACGGCAAACAAGGCTTGTGGTATCATCAAAGTATATTGAATTTTTACCCCAATCTATGGAAGCACTTAATTGATTTTTGGATTCAGATTGTATAAATAACGTCCAAACGATATATCGGAGCGAGCGCTTTCGACTGTGCGTTCAGTCATTTGCAAGTTCTTAGAATCTTATTGTTTGCACGATTTTGAATAGTTCCAAAATTAATAGCGTTGATCAATTGGCGTGCAAGGCGTGGGATGGGCGAATGCAATATTTGTTAAAAGGGGGTCTCAGAGGTTAGTTGTTGAACACATTTAAAACTACCTGGCCGTGACCAA
>VCCN01001190.1:1679-13953 GCA_006491835.1 Architeuthis dux
AAAAAGGTTCAATAATAAGGAAGCCATAATTCATGCTTTTACCCATTTTGTGACAACTGAATCTAAATATTATTTTTTATTACATTTGACTTTAACTTCAGCTTAATTTCACTTGTTTTATATACAACTTTCAAGTCAGGCCGTTGTTTCTACGGCAACGAATAACAGCAGTGTCAGATAATAAAGAATAAGTCTTTGGTGAGAATCAAACTCATACCAAAATTGAAAGTTGTATATAAAACAACTGAAATTAAGATGAAGATAAAAACTAGTCAAAATTTAATAAAAAATAATGTGTTACAATTACTTCATCCAATAATAATAATAATAATAAAGGTTAAATCTAAACAGCTTTATAGAGATGGCATATTATCATCAGAGAATCATTGGAAAAGGGTTATTGCTTCAAATGGATCATATTTCGATTAAATATTACCATTTTTTGTTGTTTATATCATCCTTTATCTTACTATTCAAAACACATTTCATATGTAACAACCTAATATTTAATTAATTAGAACTATTGAATTCTAAATAAAAATCTATTATATAAAATAACTGGCTCTGTTTGTCACAGTGCCACCCCCCCCCCTTAAGCATTGGCCCAGCTCAACCAAATTTGAAGCATATTTGGCATTCACACTCAATCGACCTAGGGAAATGCTTGAAAGTAAAAAGCTTTGAGAAAAAAGTTTTTTTACAAATGTTTTTAAATTTTCTATCCACAATGTAACTATAATGCTAAACTGAACACTTATTTTCCATTCAATATACATATACATGCTAGCTGGAATCTGCCCAATAATTTAATAAATAAAATAGTTTTAATCAACTCACCCAATTTGGCTGAGAGTTCCAGTTGTTCAGCAATAAGATCAATACTTTTACTGACCCAATCTTCATGTAACTTTCCTTTGTGATTCTTTTGGCAGAGTTCAACAAGACTTGGGAATATTTTGTTGGCATCAGTACCAGACTTCTGCTTCTTAAGAGAAGAATTGTAGAGTTTCTGACAGTGCAAGACACAAGGATCCACTGGTCTTCTGGCATCATCAATCTTAGAAGCTAAGGGAGATTTAGCTGCGGATGGTGGAGGAGACTTAGCTGCGGATGGTGATTCTGTAGAACGCTTCTGTGACGATAAAGAATTTCTGGTTCTATCGCTGTTTATAGCAGAATCAATGATTTTCAAGTAGAGATTTTCTGGAAGGGTTTTCTCAGGAGGAAACCCTCTTTCTAACAAATAAGAAAAATAGTGTTGATTATATTAATACATGTGAAATTCAAACTTATGAAATCCACAAGAAAAAAATAAAATAAAATATAATTTCCTATTTATATAAAACTGTTTCTGTCCATCAGTCACAGTATCCCTCTCCTAAACATTACCAAATTTGGTATGCATACTTAGTGGACCTAGGAGAAGAACTTTTCAGTTTCAACTAGTTTAGCATAAAAACATGGGGACAAAAACACAAACAAAAATTTTCCTCAAAAACCAAACAAAAAAACTACATAATTATAAAGGTTTTCCCTTTAAATATATTTATTTTGGACCTTGGAAATTACTTTAACTAATTGTGGAATATAACATCCTGCAAATCAGTTTCGGCTTTGCAGAATCAAACTCTTCCTAGGCAATGTTCCATGACAGCTTGTAATGCATCTGGCTCCAATGCTCTATTTCTTGTCGAATGTTATTCTTCAGTCCCTGGAGTGTTTGGGGCTTGTTTACGTAAACTCTTTCTTTAATAAAAATTGAGAGCAGTCATATCTGGCAAACGCGGCAGCCAGTTAATTTCTGATCCATGTGAAATTAATTTACAAAGCAGAAAATGTAATGTATTTACGGGATGTTATATTCCACAATTCATTTCCAAGGTCCAAATTAAATATATCTAAAGGGAAAATTTCTTTACCTTTTTAAAACTAAACTATGGGTGTTAAAATAAAAATTCCACTGGATTATTTTCATTTGATGTATTGCCTTGTATAAGACATTGAAACAGAGTTTAAAAGCATTAAATATGTTTCTGCTGATCAAAGCAGCAGTTAAAACACATTTTACATGCTCTTTGAAAGCATGAAAAGTAACGTAGATAATTGAAAAAAATGGTTCAAAATTAGCTGTATTATAGTTCAATCTATCCTATTTCAATCCTAAAAATTTGAACATGTATACTCACTCAAATTAGCAGACAGTACACGGCAGTGGCAAAATTATTCTTTCAATTTTCAACTAGCAACCATTCCATAAAAGGAACTTCTACTGAGCTGAAAATTTGTTTGCAGGGTCAACTTTCTATGTAGATTTTGAAAATGTTATCAGCCTAGTCCGAGAAAATATTTTTTCAGAAAAAAGATGTCAAAATGGGCTCCAAATTTCATCAGTATTTCCAGGAAGCAATTTTTAAGTAATCATACCTCAGAACATTACACAAGGCAATACATAAAATGAAAATAATCCAGTAGAATTTTTATTTTAACACCCTTAGTTTAGTTTCTGCGGCTGGCCAAACAATTAGAAGATAGCCCCCTAAAAAGCTATTTCCCCCCCATTTTGAGGGACCCATAACTTCCTAGTCACATAGAATAGGTGAGATGAAGCCACCTGGCTTATTTGGGTGGGAAACTACTGGTATACTAGATTTCAGCTAGATATATTCTTAAATACCAAAGTTATGAAGGGCCAAAGTTGGCAAAAGCATGCTTGCAGTTTGTGACATGTAAATTTAAGCAGATTTCAATTTGTCATAAATGAGATTTCAAGGGTTATAATGCTTCAATACTCAGTTGGAATTCTTCTGAAAAGAATTCTCTGAAATGTGTAGCAGTTTAGCCATGTTACATTAAGTAGGACCTTTAACATTTTTAGAAATGAAAGAAGATAGATTAAACTATAATTCAGCAAAATTTGAACCATTACTTTTCATACATTCATAAAAACATGAAATTTTGTTTTTTTACTGTAATGGTCCTATGTTTTGATCACCAGAAAAGTATTTACTACTTTTAAACTCTATGTTTCAATGTTTTACACAAGGCAATACATCAACAGAATATAATCCAGTGGAATTTTTATTTTTAACACCCTTAGTTCTGTTTTTATGGCCAGCCAAACATTTAGCAACACCCCCAAAAAGCCATTTCTCCCCATTTTGAAGGATCCATAACTCCTAAAACCGCATAGAATATAGATAAAATGAAGCCAGAATTGGCTACATTGGCTGAAAAACTACAGTGGTACCAAATTCCACCTAGGTATGTTCTTAAATAGCATAGTTATGAAGTTCCAAATTTGGCAAATCATGCTTGCAGCTCACAACATGTAAGCAAATTTCAATTTGTCATAACTTCTGAACCATTTGTTCAATCAAGCTGAAATCTTCAGGGTTGAATTCTCCTATGAAAGGTGTCACCTACTGAAATATACAAATATATTGTTGCAGTCAGTGACTTAAGCCTCACTCATTTCCCTATCCATTTCCCCTATTACCTCTTTCTAAAATTCTTATGTTCAGTTTCCCCGTTTTTCTAATGACACATTTTCCCTAGAAAGAAATAACTAGTGTATTTAACTCGAAAGATCCTCAGCAACAGTTTCAGGGTAAAAACCATAGCAACGGTTTCAGGGTAAAAAGGAGTATCGTTAACTTGCTATGGTACCCCAGCAGTTTCGATCAAAAACCACCTCTTTGAGTTACAATGTTTTTACGATTTGTTTGTAGCTTGGATCAAAATGAAAAGCTTTAGCACCTTTGGTGCCAGGAAGATACTTAAAATACAAGGAAGAAACCTAACCATACCATATTCAAACACCCAATATATATATAGTCTATGAAGATTTTATAACTTCCACTACTAACAATGTTATTAAGAAAAATAAATTTAACTTACTTCTTATATATACTCGTATATCTGTATATATAAATGAGAGGTATCACACCATAAAATACACCTAAACATGGGTGCAGTTCAACCAAATTTGGTATGCATATTCAATGGACCTATGGGAAAGTTTTAAAATAAAAAACTTTGATAAAACATGACAGGTGCCTCCTATCCCTGGGCAACTGCCCGTGTTGCCGGTATTTTAGGCCAAAGGAATTTTTGCAGTCCTTCACACTTGCTCCTGGGGGTGACCGCTCCCCTTCGCCCCTACCTTTGCCATGCCACTGATCCTCTCTCAGATCCATGTTGATCTCTTTCTATCACTAAGAGTTATACCCAACATTGTCTTCTCCATTGCCCTGTGCTGAGACTATTTTCGAGTGGTTTTGTAAGTATACATAGTCATAGCTGGTAATATGCTGGTTTACATGACATAGCTGGTAATATGCATTGATTGTATATTTCACATTTTAAGCATATTGGCAGCTTGCTCTCTATTTATACCAAATGCTTTCCAGCCAATCGTTATGCGCAGTCTTATTTCATTTCCATGGTCTTGCTCTAGCTTTATCGTCTGACCTAAGTAAATGTATTCCTTAACTTCTTCTAAGGTTTCGCAGTCTATTCTTATGGTCTTCTTTTTAGACTTTATCATTGAACATTACTTGTGTGTTTGTTTTGTTTATCTTTAACCCTATGTTTGTCTTTCTATATTTAGAGCACTACAAGTTTTGTAGATCCTCCGCAGTTTCTGCTTTTAATGCATTATCATCACAGTACCATAAATTGTTCAAATATTCTCCATCTATGTTTACTTCCATGTTTTCCCAGTCTGTTTTCCGGAAGGTACTTTCAAAGTTTGCTGTAAAGAGTTTTGGTGATATTATATCTCCTTGTCTCATTCCTATTTTTATTAAGTCTGATAGTGCCATTTTTCTATATATTCTCAATTACACCTTGTTCTTGTATTGAGTTAAAGACTGCAGTGTGTACTATTGAATCAAAGCCTTTTTTCATAGTCTATGTAAGACAAACAGAGTGGTTTGTTGTATTCTGATGCCTTTTCGATTAGCTGGTTTAATGTGTGTAGGTGCTCTATTGTCAAATATCCAGTCCTACCTGTTCGCGCAGTTGGTTTTCATCTAAAGTGTTTGTTACTCTATTTGTAAATGTTAGGTTGTAAAGTAATAGGGCAGTAATTGTCAAGGTCTTTATCATCTCATATTTTACAAGCCTTAAACAGTATGTTGATGTATAAATAGCAATAATAATTAACATTCCAAGGGAAATTATTAATCACTGGCACCCATATATGCTGGGTTGAGAGTAATCAATTAAAAGTTGGAAAAGGGGATGATCAATGAATAAATTATTTCTCTCGCCTTTTGTTGGGCTGTGATCATTAAAAAAGGTCTGAATTTTCAAGAAACAAACAGGCACAAACTAGTGACCAATTTAGTATAAACTTACATTGCATATTGAACCCTCCTAAAAACCAGGGGGGGGGGGGGGGGTGGCATTTAAAAAAAAAAAATTTTCCTACTCATTGAGGGGAGTGCGTGCGTGCAAATTTCAAATGGTTAAGGCTGGGCGAAGTCTGGATACAAAGAACCCCTGGCAAAAATTATGGAATAAGCACACTTAGAGGATGTTCACCCAGCTTTTTACTTCACAACGAATAAACAATTCTTTAATAGCTTAATATTTTGGCTTCATGAAATATACCTCAAACAAATTAGATTAAAATATTTAAATTATTAGCATATTTCTTTCCCAGATCAAAAGTAAAGGAAACAATTATGGACTCATCAACAAAAAAAAAATCCCGATTAGTACTTTGCTGCCCCTCCTCAGGCTTTTATGACAGCCTGTATTCTTTGAGACATGGACTTCACTAATTAAAAACAATATTCTCCATCAAATAATTTGTGCCCTTTATATATGTATGTATTTAAATGAAAATATGTTGAACAATTATGCAGTGAACTTTAAAAAAAAATTGTTGAAGTTTGTACCTCTTAGTCTCCAATTAATGGCTTATCGTCTGAGTGCAGAATCAGAAAGAACATAAAATTTTACATAAGACTACCATGTTTCATCAGAATTGCTCAAGAAATGGTGTAAAAATTTACTGAATTTCTTGTCTTGATGGGGGCCGCCGCTGCAACTGACTTTTTAAATACTGCAAATTTGGAACCACTGAAGATATTTGCATGATTCAAACAGTTTTGAGCAGTGCTTTCAGAATCATTACTATCTAATTTGATCAAATAACAATAATCAGAAAGAGAAAAAAATCAGCTGGGGTTGCTACATTTAATGTTGAATCTGTTGTTAAGATACACATGTATTTTAAAAAGTATCCTATACAGTACTGTTCATACAGCAACTAGTCTGAAATGACAGTATTGCTGTGAAAATGCCCTTTCCAATGATACCAAGCTTTTGTCTGTAACATATGATACCTTCAAAGTGCCATATCTCCGGAGGTACATAAGTTATGAAAGTGATGCAAACCTGTCACAAGTGAAAAATTCAACAATTAAGCTTCAAAAGAGTCACATTTGGAATAGTTTCTTGTAACTTTCAGGCCTGTAAAAAGATGGGTGTTATCTTTGTGTTTGAAAGAGTGTATTTCTTAAAAATCAAGTGTTTTCTTGCTGTAGTTTCTCTGCAGTACGCTTCAAAAGTTTCAATTTTGTCAAGAAAAATCTAGTTTTTCTGAAGATTGCTGCTGCAATTTTGAAAGTTTTTGTGTGAAAAGAGCATCACCGAAGTATTGTTTTTTAACAAATATATTTTCCTATGTATTCAGGATATGAAATAAACACTTTTATGTTGGGATGATGGCTTTTCAGTGTTATAGGGTGTTGAAAAGGCCATTTTTTGTAAGTGTTCAATTTGCTGCAAGTCCACAAACGAATAAATAGTCATAATTAGTGAATAGGAGTAGAGAGGCAAATGAGATATCAAAATATTCAGAATAGCAAGATCTATAACAGGCACCAGATGTATCCGATCTTCCTGTAAAAACTCATTGGTGTACCTAGTAATATATACAGTATGTATTTGTGAAAACCATTGATATCCACAAATAATAGTGTGACACCACAGAGAGACAAGAACATCAACTGTGTTGTGTTTGCAGGGTGATGCTGACCAGCTACGGTGGATGTTGACCAGCTAGTAATCTATAGTGCGGAGGTTTAACTTCCAAACTAGCGCAGTGTTCAAAATTTGAATTTACAGTCAGGTTTGAGCATATCTCTGAAAGTTTGTAAATGGGTAGGGATATTTATTCATTCTAGAGACATAAATAATGATGCTCACGAGAAGATTCTGATTGGGCTCCATGATACCTGAGGCCCTGTGAAGAGGAAAAAAAGAAGATAAATATATAAGCGACACACCTAAAAGGAACTTCTGGTGCAAAACAGCATTCTCAGAGAAAGAAGAAATTGATAAAAAAATGAGGTTTTTTATTTCCTGTTGGTGTGATTTCAAAAGATGTGTGAAATGGTCAGCAAGACACAGAAAACTGGTTAACTTTACAGATGAACAGACTGATCAATCTGTTAAAAAAATAAGGCAACTAAATACACCAAGCAAATTAAAACACATGCCATGATTCATTTCACTCGTCTTTTTAAATTATGTGGCATATTTAAAAATTTGGTTGGCTTATTTTTTTAATTTGATTGCCGTGATTTTTAATTTGGTTGGCGTATTTTCAAATTTGGTTGGCATAGTTTTTACTATTGCTCAGGAAAAGGTATTGTATAATAATAAATAGCATTATACAAGTTAAGCTTAAAACTTACCATGATCACACGATCCTTAAACTCCGTGTTTGGTTCATTGAGTATCCGGAAAAGAGCAGTCTTGCCTCTGCTATCAACAAGGTTGATTTCATCAAGTCTCCCCGTGCGATTTTCGAGAACATACACAAGCAAATCAAAGTAATCTGAAATTGAAATATACAAAGAATTACCAAAACAAAAACAACATATCTAAACTCCTCGTCTACCTAACAATTCTTTATTCAGACGACCCACAGACAAAACTTAACCCCTTAACTCATTTCTTCCTAAAAACGACTCAGGACGTGAAAAAGAAATTCATACATGGCCTGACCACGCCGTTAGTCGTGGTATTTTGTTTGCATTCTTTCCCTGAGCACGACTACAAGCATGAAGTATAGCGTTTGTTAAATCAGCTCTGATTAGTCAAATTAGTGGTCTGTAAGGGATCCCTTAGAATTTCAACAGATCTAAATGAAGATTATGAATCCATTTGGGGGAAACATGTAACCTATTTGTCTCTTCATTTATCATTTAATGTTTACCATTAGAAACGCACACAAATTTCAAATTTCTATCAACGCACGTGGTAAATATTCTATCAAAATATTAGATGTTGATATAAGTATTTTGATGAAGATTCAAGCGATTCCGAAGTTGAAAATTACAATCTCGTGAACAATGAACTTTTTGATGTTTTTATTTCACTGAACTTGGAAGGGATACATTGGGAATAATCACTGAGCGTACATTTAATATTAAAAAAGATATAGCAATTTATTTACTGCCCATTGTAATTTTTTGTTCAGCAACAGGCTGTTAAATTAGGCACAAGGCACTTTGTTAGATGAAGGGGGGTCAGGCAGTCAGACAAGTAATCAAACATGCCTACTAGGGAGGAAAGAGTTAACAGATTATACCGATTATTCTCAACAGAATTTTACAAGTGTGTGTGGGTTATAAAATAAATCAGAGAATTTATACAAAATACAATCGAACTAAAGGGAAGATAATTCATGCAAGCCATACCTCCATACAAATTTACATTGTAAATAGACGCCCCCCACCCATAAAACCGTAAAAGAATTTTTTAAACTGACAAATTTCCAGATGGTTCGAAGGGCTAATAGATTGAAAGCACCTAAAATTGATAGAAAAAAAAACTTTCTTCTAGAACAGTGTTGTACCCAAAACCAAATCTCTACCCCAAAAAACAAAAAACAACAGATACTGACTGACACGAGAGGCCAAAATTGAAACAGCATGGAGGTAGGTATCTCCTTTATAGACAGACAGGTTTTGAAGGTTCGCACCAGCTCCCAAAAGATGAATAAGAGTTCTTCCAAAAATTTTGTTGCCAGCCTCAATTGCTGCTTCAGAACAAAAAGAACTGACATCGATGTCACTCGCATCAATCTTCCATGGCTGCGGGTAAGCAACCAAAATGTACGAGAAGATAAATCTGGCTACATCAAATTCTTTGGTCTTCATCAGATCTAGACTTGCAAGCAGTATGTCATTAAACTTCATGTCACTGAGATCATAGAGGTCTAGAAAGAAAGAAAAAAAAAAAAAATAATAAAATAATTGCTTTAATAATACTACTAGTACTAAAACAAAAACAACAAACATGGCACAGAAAAGGTGGGTTTCTGTAGCTAAGTCGTCATAGCAGCTGGGCATAAACCAGGTTGCCCTCTTTTAAGAGGGATGTGAGCTTGAATCTCATCGGGAGGTTACTTTTCATTTCCGATCTGCACTGTTTTCTCACTGCCATAGAGTGATGGCCCAAGTTTAAGTTGTGATAAAAACAACTAAAAAAACAGATCAATAGAAACTGTCATGTGACCAGCGTCTATGGCATCATAACATGTTGGAAAAAGGGGTGATCAATGAATAAATAACTTTTCTTGCCTTTTGTTGGGCAGTGATCACTAAAAATGTCAGAATTTTCAAATACAAGAGTGAACACTGCCGGACACAAACTAAGGAACCAATTTAGCATAAACTTACATAAGCATACACGCACGCATTATATATATATATATTTGGGCAGCAATCGTTCATTTATGCAAGTCTGGTTAAATACGATGGACAAGGAACATCTTATTAATTTTCTATTAAATTTTTCTTGTTTACGTACAAGAGAACGTGTGTTTGGATCTATGGAGTGTAGTGCTTATCCAAAAGTGTTGTGCTAAACAATTAGCCATTTTTGAGGTTTTGATGATTCCTCAATTATTTAATCACTGTGTATTGGTTAATTCTCCCTGTATACGTGTATTGTTTACAGGGATTTCATGTATAGGGGTTTTGAAATCCTTGTAAACACTCGTACATTATACGGGGAGAATTGCAGAAAAAGACTTACAATCCTCGAAGCCTTAGTCATTAAAAGAGGAATCTGACTCTAAATAAAATCTTCTTTGGCCAAGGTCAGGAAGTTTTAAAGGTATTTTCCAACTGAACCACCCAACTTAGAATAATACACTCAAAACAAAACAGACAAAGACGCTGATAACAACATTAAAAAAATGCAATTTTACTTACCTAGCTCTAGTTTTATCTTGCATAATTCTTTGACTATTTCCAGTCTTATTGCATTTTCAGTGCCAAATTCTAATAAAGTATATGCTTTGTATAAAGATTGATAAGCCATTGGCACATTTTCATGTCGATAAACCTTACACATTCGTTGGTGTGCCTGAAAGAAATTAGATGAAGTAAATTAGAAAAACTTCTGACAAGATGGATTTCAGATCATTTCAATCAAAGATGTACAAAAGAGCCTGGAATATTGAGGAATACCTAGAGGAAGAAAAAAATAATATCCAAAGAAAGAACTGATCTACAAGACTTGAAGGAATAATGCAGTATATTTCAGTGATTCTTAACATTTTTGGGCATCTTACCAAATTGTATCTAAAATCTATCATGGAGACCTATGTTCTCTTAAATAAGATTTATTTTAGGCATAATTAAAAAGATATAGGGTAAAAGAAAAATGAAAAGTAATTTACAATATATTTTAAATGACTAATTCACGAGAATAAAATAAAATATTCCTGAAATCTATTATATTATTTTACAATGGTCAATTTTTGGTTGAACCAATTTTTTTTCCAACTTTTGACTTCACCCAGTGCTTAAAAAAGTGCTCAAATAGGCTATATATATGTGCAAAATTCACATATGGTTTCTCCTTTTTGCAAAAAAATGGATTTGTAGGGTCGGCATTCACTCATCCTGATAATAATGATCTGATTTCCATCTATTTCTATATCTGTCTGATTTGCTGAACCAAATTTGGCATGCATAGACCTAAGGGAAGGTTTTAAAGTAAAATATATACGACACCACAAGGCCAACTAGTAATAAATAATACTCACTTTGTACCAATCAGGACGCATTATAACAGAGACCGAAGCATCATCAAAGGCCAGGGAAAATTCCTTCATTTTTAAGAAACATTCACACCGATTTCCATGAAGAATGGCGCTAATATAAGAGTATTCTTTCTGGTGCCCCAACACAGCAATACCAACTGTATAGTGGGAACAGGCAACTTGAAAACTTTTATTTTTGAAGAATTTATTGCCCATATCTTTCAGTAAATCACTCTTAAATTCCAGATCTGAAAATTGATAAAAAATAAACAGGTCTGATTTGTCACTCAATAGAAACCGTCACATGACCAATGTCTTTTAGCAGCAAGCCCTGTTGAGACTGATCAATTACAAAATTGGAAAAAGGGATGATCAATCAATAAGTTACTTCTCTCACATTGTGTTGGATCACTAAAGAGTCTAATCTTCAAAAAACAAGCGTGAACACTGCCGGACACAAGAAAAAAAGAAAAAAGTGTTCTAGACATGATAAGGAGTAAATGTTTAAATTTTCAGCCCTCCCACTCCTTTGGTGCTGTCTTTACACATGACACATACATACATAGATAGCCAGCCGTAATCAATTAAAAACTGAAAAAACCTCTTGTTACGTAACGGTCAGTGAGGTGCGGCTGTAATTGAGGCAAAAATTAAAAGCCAAAGGTTTTAGAGATCTTCTCACAGTCGAAAGAGAAGGATTTCTTTCCCAGACAGCAGGAGGTCATAGGTGAGGGTTTAGGCGTCGATTTGAGCCACAGCAAAATTTAAAAGTAGTTAAAAATACATTAACAATTTTTGGAGTTGACCACGCCAAGTTACACATTATTGTGAATTGGCATCAGAATGTCCAACGAGACAAAAGGACTACCAAAATTCATGGTAGGGTCCTTTTCGGCATGTCCACGAAAGGCACAGAATGCAGAGCATGTGCAGAGGTGCATGGCTATGGTAGACTCACCTATGTTGATATTTTTTTATTTTTTTGAATAAATATAATAAAGCACTGAAAATTCTCTGTAATTTTGAAATGATTCATTATCATTCCTAGAGTTGTTCAGATTATAGTTCTCATTCTGGAGGAAGAAGGGATCTCAGCCTAGGGGAGTATTCCTTGAAAAATGATACCCTGTTGGAAAGCTAAGGAAATTCTCTATCTAACAATCATCATCATCATCATCATCATCAGCCGTTATAAGT
>VCCN01001190.1:15578-26344 GCA_006491835.1 Architeuthis dux
GGTAACTAACCTTTTGTGCACACATTAATTTCCTTTGTGCGCATTGCAAAATGTGTATACACACAGCTTAGTGGAAACTATGGTTTCAATGTGGTGTGTAACTTACTAGTTTTACTCCATCTTACTATTGTTGTTTTGTGGATAAAGCATTTTCACTTATTATTTATTACTACATTTACTCCATCTTATTATCCTAAACCTCTAGGTCAATTCATGGGTAGTTTTATGTTCCTCAAAGTGAAAGGCATATAAGAGTAGTATTTTTTTTACTCCTAATAAAATGGGGCATCTCTTCATTTTCATTATGTCAGAAATTATCTCTAAATATTATAGGCAGAACGATTGGGTGAATAAGCAAGCAAAATGTGTAGCAATTTTTTCAGGACAGGACTGCGCTAAGAACCATAGGGTACATTCCGCCAATAATGAAAAACAGAGAAAAACGCACCCAAAGTTTCTTAACTTTGAAACTGTTGCACATATCCCATCAATTCTTTTTTGTTATGTAGCTAAAAACATCTACTTTGAGATACATCCGCTTTCATCAGAAAAACTGGGGCATTTTGTAGTAAGGAACTTTAAACGAGTTGACCTATAACTGCACAAATGGGAATTTTGACCACTTTGCGAACACCACCAAATCCATCTGACTTGGTCCCCAGTCAGAACAGGCTTTGAAAATTAGAGTGGTATAGTTAATAATATATATGGTGGATTACACCTTGTGATTCTTAGCGTCTCATATGGAGAAGAGAGATAGATAAACGCATATTAGGCAATGTTTATCTCCATTTTAAACGATATGGGATTTGTTCATTGGAGATTTATTGTTACAGTAGCAATTGTAGATTTTTATGGGAGTGTGGGGGTGCTGGTCCAACACCAAACCTTCCCCATTTCTTAACCAGGCTTGGGACCAGCTATGGCAACTGCCAAGCTGTAGGTTCTTTTCTGTCAGAGTAACCTTCTCTTAAATGGACCGCTTTACAGGGCTAAAAGGCTCCAACTGCCCTGGTAGTGAATATAAGCTGCCTCGGTCAAAACTTGAACTCGGTTTGCCGATTTTGTTTTCCATGCTGGTAACTGGAAGGCAGGAGAAAAAAAATGGAGAGTGTTAAGAAAAGAATGAAAGAGAGAGAAAAAATTGATTATACCTGGGGAAGGGAGGTGTGAGTGGCCAAGTGGTTAACAGCACAGAGATCAGCGAGTAGAGTTCAAATTCCAGCTGAGACAGTTTGCGCCTTCCCCCGACCATGGACCTTAAAGGCTGATAAAAAAAAAATTTTTAAATCATACCTGGTGTATATATTTGTAGCAGAGCTCCTGTCATTGTGAACTTTTCTGTGATGTAATCTGAAGCTCTTTTTCTTGAAGAGTCTGTAGCTTCAGGGTTTATGCCTTTTTGCAACAGAAGTTGAACGACTCTGAAACAGCATTCACTGTTAACATTTCCATTTTTTACAGCCGTGTGGAGAAGCATCGACTCTTGTTTGGTAAAAGTTAATGGATGTCTCTTGAGAACATACTCCAAAACATCACAGGATTCTGATTTAGAAACAGATAAATAAATAAAAAATAAATAATGAAACCAATTTTTAAAAATAGATTAAAACTAGGAAGCACTCAGACAGCACATACCTCTGCCAACACCATTGTCACTGAAAACTGTAAAATCATGTTACAGATCCCAGACTATGTGACAAAAGCTTGTAATGATCATTCATCAGAGACAACCCTTTGAACCTTGATTCATTTCAACACTTGATTATTTCCCCTTAGACTGAGTAACTTTGTCATTACTGGGTTATTACATCGGTGCAATGTTAACAAACTCGAAAAAGAATCCCTGGATCCGCCCCAAAATTCAATCAATTAATCCTTGGCCCACTCTTCCACAAAATGTCATTGAGAACTTTTGGAGATATTGTGTGGACAAACATGAGTGATTAAATATACCACTAACTTCGTTGGCAGAGTTTGTTTTTTAAAATTAATTAATGGGAGGTAACTCTTGCTTAGCAAATGACAGATTTAATTCTCCCTGCTTCAAATTTACGACGCCGCTGAAGGATGCCTTCTTTTAAACATATTTTACTAGTTCGAAAGAAATATAAGAGAGAAAGCAATGTTTGTAAGAACAGTTCAGTTCTATAAGATTTTACAAAATTGTTTGAGTTATGAAAAATCGATAAAAAAAATTCCTGGATACACCCTAGAATTGAATCCTTCCTTACCCCATGGCACACCCTTTCACAAAACTTCATTGAAATTCAGTGAACTTTTGGAGATATTGTGTGGACAGGCATGATTAAATACATATATGCAAGATGCAAGATAGTAGATTAAGGTGAAAAAAATCTTACCTATTAAAAGAACAAGTTTCACCAGAACATGAAGTGCTTCATCAGAATTCTGTGATAAAGTTTGTATTTTGGCTCCATGCTTTAATAATTTTAGCAACATCATGTGGCAAGACTTTTTCAGAGATTCTTCACTTTTAAGAGTGTCGTACAGAGTTGATAATGAAACATTCGAAGCTTCAAAATCTTTAACCAATGCAGCGCCATTTGCAGGAGGACCAAGGACAACCAACTTGATTCTTGTCCATTTACTATCTTTGGCAGCCTGACACAAGAATTTACTCCAAACAGCACTCTCCACTTTTTGAAACAAAGACAGACATTTTTTTAAATCTGAAAAAAAAAACAAATAACAAAAAAAACAATTTCAGTTTTTAAGTGATTCTGGCTGGCTGGCTGGCTGGTTATGTATGTATGTGTTGCACATACAGGCCGCACCAATGGAGCTAGAAGGCTGAAAATTTAAATATTTACTCTTTATTATATCTAGAAAAAACATTTTTTGTTGAAGTTACTTCTCTTGCCTTAAAACTTAAGTTTTCAGTGCGGGTTCAATTTACAATGCAAGTTTATGCTCAATTGTGTCCGGCAGTGTTCATGCTTGATTTTTTGAAAATTTGTGATCACTGCCCAACAAAAGGCAAGAGAAGTAACTTATTGACCACACCTTTTTCCAATTTTTTTACGGGTTTTATTGAGTGACTAACTAGACGTTTGTTTTACTTATTGTTTTTTTCCTTCATAGTTTTTAATGTTGTTTTTCCTAGTTTATTTTTCCTTATTGTTTATTTAAATCCATTGGAGTTGACTTTCCCACCTTAACTAAAACTAAAAAGAACTAATCCTCATCTAATTCAGGAGAGCTTTACTGTTTGTCTATCACGTCAAGTTAAACCAAACGATATATAAAATTAACATTTCCCTACTGTGATTTAGAATCATGACAAAGTGATTGCTAGGCAACTGTCTTACCAACTGAGCTAAACTGACACGTCTTATATATTTACAAATTTATTTATTATATATACAAAAGTTATAGTAATCATCTTCAGTTGGAATAGAAGTAGGAGTGTAGTTTGACCCTGCAGCAGCCCAGCTTGTTTGTCTTATTTTTCTTTTTTACGAAACAATTTTGTTGAGGTAACTTTGTTAAGGTAACAGTGTCTGTATGATTCATACAGAAGTCATGTAATAATAATTCAATAATACACACCTCTGACAGTGACACACTAATAATGTGTATCTCCTATCTTTAAAGCATTAAATAGGAATTAAATTAATATAAATGACTAAATTATTAATATAAATGAAACAGATACACCTATATTAATTATCAAATGCCAATATTATATACAGTTGATGAGCCAATAGCATACGTCTCACACAGCTGCTGTACTGAAACACTGCGGTCGAGTTTTCTCAACACTACCTTTTTTTGCATGGATATGGACTGGTGTTTGCAGTTTACACCACAACTGACACCTGCGCCTTGCTTGGGAGCCATTACTAGGGGTAAATGTAAGCAAATTAAGTGAGGAATTTTACAAAGGAAAAAAAAAAAAAAAAAAAAAAAAAAAAAAAAATCGATCAAGCAGTAACAACCACTGCAGTATAAACAACTAAGAAATGGCTGGCAAGAAAATTCTTCTACAATATTTTTATTACAATTTTCGAATTTCACACTGCCTACTTAAAAAAAAAAAGGAACTCTTTTACGAATTGAATTAAAGAAAAACCAAAAAGTGCAAGAGAAGTAACTTTAGTCAGAAGTTACTCGATTTGATTTAAAATTCCCTGATATGATTTCAAGAGTTTTTTAAAACTTTGTATGGAGAGAGACAAAAATGCTACTACTGTGGCATTTTTGTCTCTCTCCATGAAAAAAACATTCAAAGTTGAAGAAAATTCTTCATCTCAGAATTCAAAATCCAAAGACTTACCGTATTTCTTCAGCTGATCAATATTATTTTCCAGTTGTTTAACTGCATTTGAGAGATATTCTAGCGGGTTTTCGGCATAAGTGAGTCCTGTGAGGTATGTATGGCAAGCGAGATGAGGTCTGTTAAGAACTTGCAACACTTGTGCTTTTCGCCAGTAAGCCTTGACAAAAATAAATTTAAAAAATAAAATTCAAATATTTGTTAAAATTCCGTAATTAGAACAAAACAAAGTTGGAAGAGGTAAAGGTATATCTGATTTGTGCAGTTAATTTGTTCCAAATCTTTCCGTACTGTTGAAAGTCACACTGTTCAAGGTCTTGTTATGATTTATTTGATGTGTTTTTGTTTTCAGCTGATACTTATTAGGTTGGCGAAAACACAATTCAGTTTTTTTATTTTAAATGCTTATTTTGGAATAAACTATTATTTAGCTATGTCCATGGAATATACCATTTTATAGTGTGAATTTCACTCTATTTATTTAAGCTGAACATTTTCTTTTCAGTATTTATTCTAGTTTATTTGAGGCTGTCAAATCAAAGATCGAAAAAAAGCAAATTCAAGCAATTTTGTTGTACGAGTTCAAAATGTGATTTTTGAGGACCGTCAACGAATGTAGAGCCTAAAATTGGTTCCAAAAATTTTGAAATGTAGATAAGTGCCTTGACGATGAAGCGGGGTCATGAATGTCCTTCTGTGATTGAAGACATCCAATTATAAGGGCCATTATTGAGGCTGACCCACACAAAACTCAAAAGGTTGCAGAGGAACTAAATGTTGACTATTCAACAGTTGTTCAACATTTGCACCAAATTGGAAAAGCAAAAATGCTTGATAAATGGGTGCCGCACAAGTTGAATGAAAAAAAAAGTTTGCTGTTATAAAGTCTGCTCTGCACTTATTTTGCGCAACAAAAACGATCCATTTCTTGATCGCATTGTGACATGTGACGAAAAATGGATTCTGTACAACAATCGACTGTGTTCCGCGCAGTGGCTGGACAGAGGTGATGCACCAAAACCTCCCCCAAACCAAACCTGCATCAAAAGATTATGGTCCCTGTTTGGTGGTCGGCAAGTGGAATCTTCTCTGTTGGAACACCATTTAAGTCTTATTCTGACAATTAAATACGTCTTTTCTATCTTAAGTTAGTCATCATCATTATTTTTACCCTGGTGGTATCAACTGAAAAAATTTTTTTATATAAACTTCCAGTATTCAAATAGTTCTTTGGACGATTGTACTCTTTGTTGTTTGTGTTGTGTTTAGGACGATCTATTCTTTGGCCTTCAGGTGTAATATCCAAATGTGATGGTTGTAAACAGAAGTTTCTTTTTTCCAATGGAGGCAATGCTTATAACGTAGGATTCAGGTGTTTTTTGTTTTTTTTTATCCTTGTCATGTCAGGTTTGGATTTCCATACCTTGGCCCTGTTGAGTAGCAAAAGCCACATCAGGTTGTCTGACTAACACATTCAGTCAACATGTTGATATGTGCTGCCTCTTTGATTTTTCTGTTTCCAACAGTGTTCCCTGTCAATAATCCAAACTTCTTCCCAGAGAGGAAAAAGATCACTTTTCTCCCTCCAGATATGGTCAGCCATTTTCTATCTCGCCTTTGACTATGTCTTTTTTGTGATTATTTATGCTTTTTAAGTCTGACCTTGAGGGGGCAGCCCGTTTCGCCCATAAAGATTTTTCAACATTTAAAGGGATAACGTAAATACAATTATTTGTAAGCTTTGTATCGCAAGGTGGACTCACTCTGGTTAGTAAGTTTCGGAGTGTGTGAGCTGCTGAACTTCTAGTATGTTTTGAAACACGAAATTCACACCACTTGCTAGTTTAAAACATAACCTGCCCCCCCCCCACACACACACACAAACAAAAATTAAATTAAAAAGAAACTTTTTTAGGACAGCTGGCCATTTTTATGCCCAGCAAAGTCTATTTTAGCCGGAAATCTAGGATTACGTCTGTGCCCTGAGTATATATAGGGGAAAGTCGATCTGTCCAACACTGACACACTGAAGATCTTTTCCGCTGCCACTAAACTGATTACCCACGTGCGACTGGCTTCCATAATATTCTTTCACCACATGCTCTTATTCTCAATAAGAAAATTCTATTTTTAAACACACGCAGTGAATCCTTTGAAAAAAATGTATAAACATTAGAGATATCAGAACAATGGAGAATTGGAAACCTCAGATGTCTTTCAGAAAAATAAAATATTTTTATTTAATGGAAAAAGAGATAGCAAACAGAACAGCAACCCGAATATGGGTGAGGATTAGGATCTGATCGAAGTATGCAGTCTCAAGACAGCTGTCTTCCCAGTGATGTCACCAAATACAGAGATTTGGGTTGAACATTTTACTAAAGGTGCAATATATTCCAGTGAGGTCTTTAGTAAGTTATCAGAATCATTCACCGGGAAGAGGGTTAAGCTCTGAGAACATTTAGTCTACTAGAATAGATTGCCTTAGAGGAAACCCAACATACCAAGCCATTCAGTTTACCTTAACTAACCTTAATCCAATAAGGACATACAGTTGCTGGAACTCGGAAAAATCATCATTTTGTTCCCGTAGATGGAGAACAGATTCAAGTTAGCCGAGTTTCACAAGATACAAGTTTTTTCGTAGCCAATGTTGGGATCTACAGAGAGTTAAAAGTGCAACCAGGCCAATATGTGGCATGTTTTTGAGGGTTTCTCATGGATTGGAAACATTTGCAAAATTTGTTAAGAACAAAAAGATGCATATATCACATTTATGCATCATCATGGGCCAGAGACGGTTTCACTGGCTATCCACCCAAGACTGTTGCTGGGTTCCAGAGCAGCATATCCTGACGACTATTGCTGCACCACACCAACTGCTACAGGCAGACAGTACATAATACCTGCACAAACCAATAAATAAAAACAATAAAAAACAAAAAAAATTGTTAAAATTTCTACATCTTAGTCTCTAATTAATGGCTTATCATCGGAGTGCAGAATCAGAAAGAACATAACATTTTACATAAGACTACCATGTTTCATCAGAATTGAAGAAATGGTGTAACTGCAACTGACTTTTTAAGTACTGCAAATTTGGAAATTTTAAATTCTCATAACTTTTGAACCACTGGAGATATTTGCATGATTCAAACAGTTTTGAACAGTGCTTTCAGAGTCATTAATATCTAATTTGATCAAATAACAATAATCTGAAATAAAACAAAAAATCAGCTGGGGTTGCTACACTTAGTGTTGAATCTGTTGTTAAGATACACATGTATTTAATAAAAAGTATCCTATACAGTACTGTTCATACAGCAACTAGTCTGAAATGACAGTATTGCTGAGAAAATACTGTCAAGAAAAAAAATCTAGTTTTTCTGAAGATTGTGGCTGCAATTTTGAAAGTTTTTAACACCTGGGCGGAAGTGGAAGTGACCCTGTTGACCTCAGGAAACAGGATGTTGAAACCGGAAATAACATACCAACTTGGGTGTATCGAAGCCCATAAGAGGACAGAGACTCAGAAGCAGAGCCAAAGAGAGGCAGACTGCCAGTTCCCCTGTTGGGAACAGGCTGTTGGCACTCATTGTCTCTCTCCCACTCTTCATTCTCCGCCACTACACAATGTATTCTTATGAAATAAAAATATGTCCTCATATTTTTATAAACAATTTTCGAGTCTTCCTTTTTCTCAAGTTCACGATTTGTCTCCCGCAAATGAGCAACTCAACGACGAGACGTCTCATATCGATAGAACATGTAAAAGAGGTTATACAACATAAGTATTTTTTAAACAAATATATGTATTCAGGATATGAAATAAACAGTTAGTTTTATGCTGGGATGATGGCTTTTCACTTTTATAGGCTGTTGAAAAGGACATTTTTGTAAGTGTTCAATTTGCTGCGAGTCTGCAGTGAATGGAGTAGTGAGGCAAACTAGGTATCGAAATGGGAAATGAGATAGGCACCAGATGTATAAGATCTTCCTGTAAAAACTCATTGGTGTACCTACTGTTACCTGGCAGAATCTTAAAATAGACACTTCAAGGATTAAGAAAAACATATCAAAGAACAAACAGTTGATATCTAGTGTTTATATATATATCATAAAATAGAGTTAAGATATGTTTGAATCTTAATAACCATTTAAAGAGATTTGGGGGCTTAAAATTGTATGGAAAAACATGTTGTGTACTTCAAAAGTTATGCAATTTTTCTATCTTTTCTGCATCCGGGTTCAGGATCTCACTAGGTATAATATACGTAAAACAAAAATGCACCAAGGAAGACAATGATCACCATGCTTTTTAGGTTTACCTTGGGCTTCATTGTTGCACTCCACATTGTAGTGTCTTCCAGCCGCCTCCCAGCTAGTGGGATTCTCACTGAAAGGGAAAAGGATGAAGCAAAAAGGGAACAAAGGACAAAGGCGAATGCGATGTTGACTGACCGCCGTCAGCAAAAGAACTGCCTGTCTTCTCGCTGTCGAACGTCTCTTTATTTTTCCCCCGGTCTGCCTCGCGCATGACCGGGGACTCACGTTTTAGGGGTTTGTGGCAAGGGAGGTAACTCGTGGTATTTGCTCCCTTGCGCAGCATGGCAGGACATCACACACATCATAAAACCTCCTTCGGTTTTTCAATTTATGAAAATTTTAATTTTCATTATACCTTACTGTATATGTATTCACTCATGTCTGACTGTCCACACAATATCTCCAAAAGTTCTCAATGGATTTCAATGACATTTTAAGCGACAATGGGCTAAGGAAGAATTGATTACATTTTGGGGCAGATCCAGGAAAATTGCCCACGCAATATCCCCCAAAATTTTCAATTAAATTTTCTGGAAAGGGGCATGGGAAAAGGAAGAATTGATTTAATTTTGAGGCAGATTGAGGAAGTTTTTTTTAATTGAGAAATATTTTCTCACTTTTTTATTCATTTCATGTTAGTCCACACAATATCTCTAAGTTCTGAATGAATTTCAATGACATTTTATGGGCTAAGGAAGAATTGATTAAATTTTGGGGCAGTTCCAGGAATTGTTTTACATTTAATTTTTAGTGACGATGGTGTGGCAGAGGTATGCGCTCTACGAGTGCTTTCTAGTAATTCTTTTAGTTCAAATTTGGACGAAAGGCTTCTAAAACTGCAGGAAAAATCAGTTCTTGTTTTTCACAGCTGAGTGTTGGTTCCAAAGCTTTCAGCAAGGAATTGAGTCTTACAAATCCTGGACATCCAGAAAGGAGGCAATCCTTTAACAAGGACACAGTTTTGAAAATGTCTTTACTCCAGAAACAATGATATTTCACTGGCAGAAATGACATTGTTACATGTTGGCAAAAGTGTGTTCAATGACATGGACCCTAATTTGATTAAACAGGTTTGTTTTTTTCATTTTAAACTTCATTAAACATCATTAATTTCTGGACAACTTAAAAATATCCAACCTTGAATTATAAAAGTATTAGAGTGTATCGAAAGTATTTTCATCTTTACTCCATAGCTTATCCCATGTACACATCTAAAGACTATCTATGAATCCACCTTATTATTAATATTATTATTATATATATCATATCATTATCAATACTAATCAGCTGTACCTTTTATTTCAGATTTTTTAACGGCAGATAAAAGTATTGAGATTCTGTCTATTTTAGGGCATTTTTTTCAACTGGGCCTCAACACCGCTAAAGCTGCTCGCAGAATTCAGGAAGAGGAAGAAAATGTAACAATATCTAACCTCATTGCCCAAAACAGGTTTAAGTGTTTTTAGGGTGGTGACTTGTCGCTTCAAATACAGCCCAGAAGTGAACGACCATCAGTTGTTGATTATGATGCTTCAAAATGTAACGTAGAAGAGAACCCGATTACCATCACTCAAAAAAACTTTCAGAGTAGCTAGGATTATCGTAAGATATGTAGAGCATTACATAAACTTTTAAAAACACAGGAGTTCTAGAGGGGCTAAAAAAGAATATATACTTTTGATACACCCCAGCAGAAGAGTGAGAAAAAACAATGCAAAGATTTACCTTTTCAAATGATCGATCTATTGACAAGCATTTCTCAGCAAATTCCAAGGATTTCTCATATTTCTTTTGGTAGAAATAAACTAGTGATACATTTCTGTAGTATCTCGCTCTTTCTATAGCATCTTGATCCAAAGTTTCAAGTATTTGGAAATAATACTGCAGAGCCTCATCATAACAGCGATGATGTATGGCATTTTTGGCCTTTTCTGATAATGAGTCCGTTTGTTTTTGTTTGCCTGCAGGAAAGAAAAAATGGAGAGTGTTCAGATGGTATGGCTTATCTGTGTAGTTGAAGCACAGGACGTGAACACTACGGCCGCCTCAGCAGATATGTTGTATATCTATGGATGGCTTGAGCAGTGTAGTTTTACACACATATGTATATATGATAATTATAATGACACTTATTAGTGAG
>VCCN01001195.1:30229-42030 GCA_006491835.1 Architeuthis dux
AAAATGGCAACCCTGGGATAAGTCCCAATTTATTTTCTCAGCTTTAGTTATTAAAAAAAAAATTATTGACCCACTTTTATTTTATTGAGTGATTGGTAGGGTTACCTTGCATTGCCTGGAGTATAATTGCTTCAGGAAATGTCGCTTTGTCAGTTTTATTTTAATAGTAAAATGTTGCCTGTCATATGAGTGTTTTAATGTTGGGAATATACTTTTGCCATTGTGGGTAATATCAGGTTTTGTCATTTTTGGTCATCCATACTTCATCTGCCCCATGAGATGTTTGTGAATTTAAGCAGGCTTTCATCACATGGGGTAAGGAAACTTGACTCAATACCCACTTGACCTTTGAACTGAGTTGACAGGTAACAGACACCTGCTGTAAACAAATGTATTTTTAACAATATTTGGATGAAGTAGGGAATAAGTACCCCAAAATTGATAAAACAAACATGTTTTTTAGATTATTAATTTCGATCTTACACTTTTAATTTTAAACTTGTCAGAAAAGGTTCATGCAAAGTTAAAGCTGCGATCTTCCCTAATAAACACTCCATATTTGTTTATCTTGGTAAGACTGCTGACACTTCAGTGACATCAACAGGTGTTGAGGCAAAATGTGTCCGTTTCAATTCAGTCAATTTCGGAGTGCTTGATCCATACTTCATCCCAATATTTTAAGTAAAAAGTAAGAAATGTTTTTTTCAAAATCCAGTAAAGTAATCATTGAATTAACTAAATTGAATCCTATATTTCTGTAACAGCTACCTTATTTTTGGAAGATTTTACATTACAGAGTTAAAATTTTTCTGTCCACAGACATCAAACATGACATAATTAAAGTTAATTTTGGATGACAAAAATTGACATTAAAAGCTGTCTAAAACCTGCTTTAAGAATACAAAAGTAATTTTTATTTTTTACGGCCACTTTATACTATTTTTCTTGCAATTAAAATCAATATTAAAATTTCAAAGAAGATATTTAAATTACTGCAATACGTTTTAAAATTTTCATTAAAAAGTCTGTGATTATTGTTACAATTTGTTATGTCTTTGGTACCTACCTAGTTGAGATAAGTAACATATAAATTATTCCATTTTATGCAGACATAGTTGGGGGTTATGTATGCAAAATGTGAAAGATGTATCTAGGCTACTCTACACTTAGATATGAACAAAAACATAGCATGACATGTTTTGTGCATTACAAAGCAACATAAGCTGGCTTTTAGGTAGATAACAGATAAAGACAAAATAGACACTGGAAAAATAAAAAGGATAAAGTGTCCGTCTCTTAAAAGATAAACCCATTGAAGTATAAACAGTCGGTGATGAAGTCCCGGTTTACTTTGCATCCACCAACTTAGTGATTCTTGCAAGTTTCAAGTCTGGTCAAGACCAGGACTTTATTCTTACAAGTTTTTATGAATACCCTCTTGGCAGGATGCAAGTCCACTGAATGGATACCTCCACCCTAATCACAAAGCTTAGAGCAGACCTGCACAACTCAAAAGCTGCTAGGACCACATTGATTGCAGAAAATTAGCCACAGGCCACAAGAGTACATTTTCAGGCTAAATTACAATTTAAAAAAAACAAACTTAGAAATTATATTTATGCATTATTTTTTAATATAAAAATTACTTACATTGGTAAGGCCAGTAAGCCTGAGCTAGGTTTATACATAAACAAACAACATTTATACATAAACTTTGCTCAGGCTTACTGGACTTCTTTATGATAAAAATGAACAAAGATTTTCACTTGGAAATCCCTAACCTACTTTAAAGATGTAATTATAATTTTTTAAAGTTTTTTCTTGTTTTTGCAAAAAGAAATTAGCCCAATTTTTTGTCTCGAAAAAGAAAAACAAATTATCATTAATTATAATGTAGAAATAGACTGTTATTTTATCACTGTTTACTTTAATCAGTAATAAATCAATTATTATGCTTGGCAGGATGCAAGTCCACCAAAGGGATACCACCACCCTAATCACACAGCTTAGAGTGTACTCAATTAGCTGCTTGTCAATTTGTCTTAATGAAGAGTTTCCACACTCTTCTCATACTAGGAATCAAACCCTGGACCTTCTGCGTGTGAAAAGAAAGTCTTTAAATGCTGACTGAGGTTCATTTCCATAAGATCATGTGGAACCCACTTTCTTAACTTCAGCATTTTTCCTAGGGCTTGTAAACAACATATTGACTGATTGCACAAGTAAACTTCAAAGTCACTTCTAAGATTTCCCTTACATAGGGCAAAAGATGGTTGTGAGAACTTTTGCATCAACATAATATCTATCTAAAAACATTGAAACATCCAGGATTCATCCTGAAGTTTCTGGTTTCTGAGAATTTTTAAACCAGACCAACGCAGATATGATGATATAGCTAATAGGGTTTTTACCTCATGAGGCGTGGTATTGATCTATGTAATCAAATCAAGGGGGCTCAGTTTTCGTCCCGAGACCACCAAGACCAGCGCTCTTCTGTCCTTGCGACAATAGTTGCGAGGACTAAAGAAAAATGTTTGAAGCATTCCTACCCACACGTTCACATGTGTGGTATCCCCACGTTAAACTGACCTCGTGTCACATCCTGTTCTCATGAGGGTTCGGGTAAATAGGAACATAATATATATATATCAACAAGAAGGAGTTCAATTGTCCAAAGAACTAATTGAATGTTAATGACCCTTCTCAAAACTATAGAAAATATATCTATTTATCTTCAAATGGTTCTTCAGACAGTTGAACTCCTTGTTATTGTAAACACGTTTCGGCCGATCCATCTTCGGTGTCCTTTAGGTGTAAAAAACTGAGTGTGATGGGTTAAACAGAAGTTATGTTTAAAAGGGGGTAGCCCTTATAGCGCATGGCCCGGGTGTTTCTGTGTCTTTGTCTTGTCGGGTTTAGATTTGTTGAGAGGTGGAAGCCACATCGGGTTGAAATCTGCACTTGGCTAATGCATTTAGTCGACATTAATCATCCGAAGAACCATTTGAATATTAATGACCCTTCTCAAAACTATGGAAAATATATCTATTTATCTATTGTAAACAAATTTAAAACTAAGTTAGATTTTAAAAGCAATGACCTTAATCTTGTACTTATTTGTACAGATAATCCCAGTTAATTAACAGCATGGAAAATGGAATTGAGGTCTTACTAAACTTAAAATACATTTCATACAAATGATTTATGAATTATTTCCAATTAAAATTTTGTCTACTTTTAGCTTTTTTTCTAGTTCCTATTTTTCTTGTTATTTGATTCTTGCTCTGTTGATGTTCCATACAAAAATAAAAACTCACATTTTATGTTTTTTTATTTGTATCATTATCATCATTTTTTTTTCTCTCTTTTTCTTCTTCTCTTCCCTTTAGCCAAAATCAACACGTTATCTGGTTTGCTGGGTTTATCAGGTCCTGATCTTGCTAGGGCAACAGATCTATCGGCTCGTGATGTACAGGTTCTCCAGAAATCTGTGGCTGACTGTGTTCCCCGACTACCTGCTGTTACTGGTAATACACTATCTCTCCTCTGCCTTCTCCTCTTCACCCTTTCCCTTCTTCACCCCTTCCCCTTCCCTCCCTTATCATCCCCCTCTCTCTCCCCCTCCCTCCCTTCTCCCCCTCCCCACCATCATCATCATTTTGCATTCACACACATCTGCACCAGATTTTCACCGGTTTCTAGAAAGTGCATTAAACAACTGAATATGGTTTCTGACTTATCAATCATAAACAATCGAGAATGTCGGGGTTGGGAAATGAATGAAATAATCAAGGTAAACTGGTAATGCCCGGGTTAAAAAAAAAAACCCCAAAAACTTGCTTTCAGGATTATCATTCACTGGTTCAATCCCCATGAAAAAATTCACGGATATATTTGAATTTCGATTTTTTTTTAGAAAATAAACCACTGAACACCGTTCAGTGGAAGAGTCCATTGTTTCAAATAGTGGGTTGGAGATATTTTTATCAGCAAAATTGTTACCTTTAAGTGTTAGAGTCCATTTTTTTTGGATGGTGAAACAGTCACACTGTTCACTATATAAGTACTAGTTAATACCTGTTAATAATTCACGGATATATTTTAATTTCTATGAAACTATTTTCTAAGAAAAAATAATATCAAATTTGTTTCAGTTGAAGAGTCCATAGTTTTAAATTGTCAGAGGCAGGTACTTTTTATCAGCAAAATTGTTACCTCCAAGTGAGAGAGTCAAGTGTTACAGACAGCAAACCAAAAAAATCACACCATTAATTATATAAGTATAGTAAGTAAGCATGGATTGGTATCGCACCACCTATACTTGGAGATTCAATAGGGATCAAACCACCTAACAACGGTCAGCAAGATTAGCATGCTGATTATTATTATATGACATTTCATATGATCTAATCGCTAATCACAATGGGAAAAAATTCTTGGACATATTTATTTATTTATTTAATAGAAAAAAATACTGAATTTGTTTACTGGGAATAGTGCGTAATTTGAAACAGTGGGCAGGAAGTATTTTTTCAGCAAAACTTGAAGCCCCCGCCCTACTTAGTGGAATAGTCCAGTGTTATGACTGGCGAACCAAGAAAATCACACTGTTAATTATTAGAGTAGATATATATTCCTTCAAGATATTTTATTGTTGTCAGGTTTCTATTCTATTGTTTTGTTTAACGGCACATCGACCCTTGATGGGTCATTTAGTGCCGAATTCAGTAGGGGAGGGTAGATCCCATGTCCCCATGACTAGAGTGGTTCTCTGAACTTCGAGTCCATGGCGGTTTCGAAGTATAGATACTCCACTTTGATCCTAGCCACAGCCAAGATATCCTGCGCAACTTCTCCCAGGATGATACCCCAGCATGCCACAAGGACCCCGAAGGGCTGTGGTTCTCTGAAGAACAGATACTACACTTTGATCCTAGCCAAAAGGCCTTTTGTCAGGTTTACTTTGAACATCAAACAGAGATTTGATAAATTAAGTGTGAAATCTTATTATTCCAAAAGTTATTTTATCTCTTGGACTCATTCCTTTTTTTGTTGTTTTTGTTAACACAACATTTTGGCCGATTCATTCTATAGCCTTCTTCATGTACAATTTGTAAGCACCCATCTCTAGATTTATATATTGGGTTACGATTTATATTAGTTGGGACCCTATATTTGCTTGGCGCCAGTATGAACGACTGCTAAATGAGCGGCATAAATAGTAAATGTAAAGAAAAAAGCGCTGTGCGGTGATCGAGCCGCATCCACCTTTAAAACAACCGTATACGCATGTTCTGCTCTACCCACTGAACTAACGATACATTTTCGAACGTGCGAGTAGAGAGGCTGGCAAAGTGTACAATAAAAGACTCCTGCTTTCCTCCTGAAAGTGTCGTTAGCTCAGTGGGAAGAGCAGAACCTGCATATAAAGTTGCTTCGAAGGTGGACATGGGTTCAATCCCCACATGGCGCTTGTTTCTTTCTTTACATTTACGATTTAGACAGCTTGTTTAGCAGTCGTTCACACTGGCGCTGAGCAAATATAGGTTCCTAACTAATTAAATGTCTTTATGATTATCATATTCTGTCAGATATAAAATTATCCATTATTTGATTTCATATTGGGTTACCAAAAAGTTTGCTCTGTTTTTAGATGGATTTAAGTTTGGTTTTAACTTCATTCATAAAAATCACTTTTGATCGGATTGTGACAGCTGTCATATAAGCGTGCAATTTTTTAAAACCATTGTCAAAAAGGCGTATTCTTGTTTATTGATTTAACATTGAAATATGGAAGAAAATATTCAACATTTTTGGCATATTGTTTTTTTGTTTTGAGAAACGGAAAAATATAACTTAAATGGAAAACAAACTAGCATTCCAAGGGAAATTATGAATCACCGCCACCCATATATGCTGTGTTGTTATCAATTAAAAAGTTGGGTTGTGATCGCTAAAAAAATGTCTGAATTTTCAAAATACATGCAGGCAAAAACTTGTGACCAATTTTGCATAAGCTTACATTGAAAATTGAACCCCCACTAAAACCCTATTTTGGAGGAGAATTTTCAAAAAACAAAAAAAAAGCATTTGCCCTACTCATTGAGGGGAGTATGTGTGCAAAATTTCAAATTTCTACTATGAACAGTTAGGGCTTGGCAAAGTCCGGCTACATAGATAGATAAAATTGAAACCCCCTCTAAAACCCTATTTTGGGGGGAATTTTCAAAAAACAAAAAAAGCATTTTCCCTACTCATTGAGGGGTGTGTGTGTGTGTGCAAAATTTCAAGTTTCTACTATGAACGATTGATTAGGGCTGGGCAAAGTACGGATACATAGATAGATACATATAAATGTCAGACCAGATGAATAACCTAAATCCAATTAAACCAGTGATTAATTGTACAGTTTATTAAAAAGGTACTGAGGATGATTTTTTCCTCAGGTATAAATTTACATTCAGTTTAAACCCTCCCCCACCACAGGCCAATCTATAGGGAAAGGGTTAAATACAGATTATACAAAAGACTTTCTAACAGATACGTTTTTTTCCACTGTTGTAAATTATATGAAGTCAAAAACTCTCCCGCCAAGGTCAATCTACAGGTGCTTCATAGCTCACAAACTGGTTAGGAAGATGTTGATATGTGGTTATTTTAAGTGCTTCTCTGGGAGACTCTGTAGGGATATTGTTGGAATGCAAACTTTGATGAAGGAAATAGACAGGTAGGTAGACAAGTAGGTACAGTGGGAAACCAATGGAAGCATGATGTTGATTTTAATGCTCAACTGGTGCAGTGAAGAACCAAGGAAATTTCTTTGGATTCACACCAGCACTTTCTGAAAAGTTGCACAAAAAAAACAAAAAAACTTCCTGATAGTTTAACAGCAGCATAACCAGGTTTATTTTATTTTTTTTTTTACTTCTGTATCATTATCTTGTACGATATTAATGTCAGTAGACACACCCTTGATCATTCTATAAATATCACCCTGGTAAAAATGCATGCATATAAATCATCATGTACTTTCTTGATCACCTTTTGGAGGGATTTTTTTTTCTCTGAAGTTTATAGGGAAGAATGTTAGATGCACGTATGTTGTATAGTGGGGTGAATGTCCTGGACTTGGATAGAAAGGAAGGACTCGAAAGTTGTTTGTAAAAATATGTGACATATTTTTATTTCTTAAGATACATTTTGTCGGCCGGAGAAAAGTGGGAGCGAGATAAGGTGTGCCCGAAAGACCGTTCCCAACAGGGTAACTTAGTCTCATGCCTTCCCAGCCCTAGGCGGTCTGCTTAGAAGTTTATAGGGATGAATGCATGTTAGATGGTGTGTTCCATAGTGGGGTGAATGTCCTGGACTTGGATAGAAAGGAAGGATTCAAAGACTCGAAAGTTGTTTGTAAAAATATGTAACATATTTTTATTTCTTCAGATACATTTTATCTGCCGGAAGAGTGGGAGAAAGATAAGGTGTGCCCGAGAGACCGTTCCCAACAGGGGAACTTGGTCTTATACCTTCCCAGCCCTAGGCGGTCTGTCTGGGTTCCTGCCTGGGTCTCTGTCCTCTCCGTCTCTGTGTCCTGAGTTTTTCTGTCTCTTCAGCTTCCTCTTCGGCTCTGAGCTTTATAGGGTTTTGAACGCCCACACTGGTGTCATTTCCGGTTTCCACATTCTGTTTTTAGGACACCTATGCATTTCCCTAGGTTACTGGGCTACTTCCACTTCCATATATGTGTTTGGCCTGGAAATGACCTTCTCATGGCAGTATATCATAACACGTGTTTGTGAAGGTTGAGAGGATGACAATGATGATGAACATCAAGAACCGGCGAGAATATTAAAAGAATAAAAAAATTTTTTAATATTCTCGCCAATTTTGGATGTTGTTCATCATTGACATTTGTTCAAAATAATGAAGTTTGGAAATTTACAATAAACTATGAAAATGAAAAATACTTTCAGTTTCAGTGTTCTAGTCGTTATAAAATATTCAAATTTAAAACTTCAAAATTTTAAAAAACTTCAAATTTTAAAATTTATAAAATTCTAATGAACATAATTCCACCTTGTGTATTGGATTAATGTATGCCTTCTGATGGATGTACTTGTTACAGCTGTTTAAGCCATTTTCAACATCCAGATTCCCGTTTGGAAATTTAATAGCAATATGAACAAAAATACAAGTTATGCATGTATAAAATGTTTGTGAAACCCCTAACAACCTCTTGCAGAACCCTACAGCTCCATGGAACCCCCTGGTTGGGAAAGTCTGGTTTAGATTATTGTGATTTGATTGTATAGAATTTGTTGCAGTTCAATCACTGGTAAATAGTAGAATTTCTATCATCAGCATGGGCATCCGCTTTTGTCAAACTCCAGGACAAAGTCAGAGTTAATTTTGCTTTCCTATGGAACAAGAACAATCCTCACCAAAAATAGGGAAGTAAACCAATATATAAAATCCTCATTGCCTTACTGTAATTTGAATTCATGACCTAGTGATCACTAGGCTGGTGTATTACCACCTGCGCTAAACTGACAAGTCTTATGTACCTCCATATTTTATAGTAGAATTATGCAAGGAAGTAGAAGTAGGAGCAGAATTTGACCCTGGAGCAGCCAGGCTTGTCTTTTCTTCTTTTTCCATCAGTTTCGTTTTAATTTCTTCTTCATCTTCATTTCTTCCACAGCCCTGCAGTTATACAAGAACAATACCCCTCCATCGCTGTTGGTAAGGAAACTAACCACTGGTTGCAGGTTACTCAACAAGGCTTTGAAAGGTAAGAGCAACTACCATACGCCACCCATATGTGTTGGGAGTGATCAATTAAAAAGTTGGAAAAATGGGTGATCAATGAATAAATTACTTCTCTTTGCCTTTTGTTGAACCATGATCACTAAAAAGTTCGAATTTTTAGAAAAACATGTGTGAACGCTGCCAGACACAAACAAAGGGACCAATTAGGCAAAAACTTATTTTGAGGCAGAATTTTCAAAAAACAAAAAAATATTTTTCTAGTCATAATAAAGAATAGGCTAAATGCTTACATTTTTAGCCCTCTAGCTCCATTGGTGCGGCCTGTACGCGTAATACATAGACAGATATCCATCCAGTCTGACTCACTTGAAAACTGAAGAAACACATGTTGACAGTTTTGGTTGACGGTTTCTAAAAGTATGACAATATATGACTGAAAGAAAGTACCTTCATTGTCCATATACACAATACTAATTACTATGGAACTGCTTTTGTCAAATAACTCTACTGTAAATAACTGTATTATGAAAAACTTGTCTGTATAGAATAGGGATATACAATATCGCCCATAAATAAGTACACCCCTACCACTTTTTAATAGAAAGTTAATTGTTTTCTAAACCAAACATAGCAGGATTTTATTATTTCTAGTGTAACATTACACAATCAAAACGGATATCATCAGGTATTATTTATGACCAAACTCTCCGGCATTGAAACTCTGTTGCCAAAAGTATGAATATGTTGCTATCAAAAATTAGTACACCCCCACGAAAAACTATTTTTGCAACAGTTTCAATGCTATAAAGTTTGGTCATAAATAATACCTGATAATATCCATTTTGATTGTGTAATGTTCCACTAGAAATAATAAAAATCCTGCTATGTTTGGTTTAGAATTAACTTTCTATAAAATAGTGGTAGAGTGTACTTATTTATGCGCGATACTGTACATACACACATACATAGGGGAGACCAGTGCTAGTTGGTCCCCTTTTGCACTCAAAGCAGTGTGGAGAATATATTGATAGAGTTAGAGGAACTGTTCATGGTTTGAACTGAGCGTCAATACTTTCCTAAATTTGTGATATCAATAAATGGTAAAACAATTGTAGTATAACTTTTGCAGTTTGGCTCATAGCTGACCTAGAGACACAGGGACCAACTTGCCCCATGTTGGGGTAAGTTGGCCCAGGGTATGGGGCAAGTCGGCCTCTCATTTTCAATAAGCAGAAAATGATTCACAAAAATGCTGAGCAGTGCTGTTTTTTAATCTTTTTATGGCTCACACCCCCAAAATCCAGAAAATAAGAAACATTCAGTTGTGATGTTAACAGCATCAATATCTTTGTACAGGGTATAATAATATTTGGCACTAAAAAATAAAAATAAAATGATATCACTACATTCCTTTAGACTATGACTTGAGAATAACAGATCTGCATAATAATAATGTTTGATGTAGAAGAAAATAAACTTTCTATCACATAGAGGTAATGTTTTAAATTCTAAATATAATAAATCAGGGTACATATAAGACCAGGTATGAATTTTTAAGATCATTTTCCACCTGAAGATTCACTAATAAGTATGAAACAAATTTGTTGTGGATATACCATGATATTGTTATATTATACAAGCTCTATTTTAACTAATATTAAGCACTGTTGTTATAAATACCACATCATCATAATAATAATAATAATTATTATTATAACGGACAGAATATATATATATGATAATTATAATGACACTTATTAGTGAGAGCCTATATTTGCCTGGAGTACGATTTGGGACGCTCGTTTAGTAGTCGCTCACACCGACTCCGGGCAAATATAGGCTCTCACTAATAAGTGTCATTATAATTATCATATTCTGTCGATTGGATATACAATTATCCATAATTTGATTTCATATATATATATGTATATATATTCATTAAAGTTGAAAACACAAAGTCAGAGTGCCATTTTTTAGCAAATGAGATTTTCTTTGTTTCACAGGATTGTACCAGCTTTGTCAAGAAAGATGTGATGGGGAATACAAGAAGTTTGTGTGTTGTGTGCGAGTAAAGGGGGGGGGCAGGGTTTAGTCTATGTGTTGGTCAGCTGGTATCAGATGAAATTTGATCTTCAAGTGTTTGTGTAGTTGGGTAGAACAGTGAATTTATATTTTTATTGAGAGGGTATGAAAGCTGAGAGTGGGTCATTGATTGTTTTTGATGAGCTATCTGGGTTGATGTCTCAGGGTGAAGTATCAAGCTTCAATATTGGTGTGAAAGCTGGGAGTGGGTCATTAGATGTTTGTGGATACTATGTCTCTAGGGTTGGTATCAAGTTTCATATTAGTTTATATAAGTGAGAGATTTAAGATCAAAAGCAGCAAGTTTGTGGTCAAATGAATTTTATTAAATGGCAGGTCTATAATTTTGAGTGGTGTCATATATCATTTGTTAATTTGCTGATAGGAATTGGAATTAACATAAGATATATGACCTCATTTCTGGCAACACCTGCAGCTAAAAAGGGCTGCCAATTGTCATGTCTCATCGTAACACTAGAAAGATTACCTTAGGTGCTGAGAGTGTTGGATCATTCCTGTGCAACGACCCCTCCACATTAAAAGGTTGCTATGGAAATCACTGCACAGCCACAGGCATCATCGGAATGATGGTCAACCAATAAATGAATGAATGGCTTGGCTTCGCGAACAAAGATTTTTGTGGGGGGTAATCCACAGCAGTAGAACCATAGACAGAGGGGCCTGTGTGCGGAATAACTCTCCAGCATGAGCAGTGAAGTTTTAAGATGAAGTGTGATCCCCACCCTTTAAACCAAGGGATTGCATCCTTTGGACCACCAGAGTGGCGCAAATAGGAGTAGAAATAGTCTAACTTAATTTCACCTCAGATCATGTTTTCTTTTGACTTGTTGTGGAACAAACACCAATTCTGATATCTACAGGTATGTGTGTGTATTGTATGTGTGTATATGTATATATATATATATATCCGTATACATCAAATTGCCACACAT
>VCCN01001195.1:50547-65863 GCA_006491835.1 Architeuthis dux
TGTTTCTGCAGAGTTTGTGCGATTTATCTACATTCTGTTACTTACGTCTTTTATATATATATATAATGGTGAAAAGTAGAACATTATATTTCAAACAAACATTCTTTTCATCAAGATATGCATTTTGATAATCGTGAAAAAATATTTCCCTGAGAAACTACACTTCTGAACAAAGTTTCTAAAACACAAGTCACCTTGGTCAGGAACAAGGCTGAATGGGTGACATGAAGATTGTTTTGCATAAGAATTCCAAGTGTGGGATCCTGTGGGAAAATCAGCATTCAAAATCCTGACTTTTGACTTTTATCACCCTACCATTGAGGCTGGTGAGAAATACGCAACTACTGTGGCCGCTAATTTCTTTTCTAAAACAATCATCTCATAGAAATTCAAATATATCCGTGTATCTTTTCACAGGGATTAACGAATATACAAACTAGAAAGCACTCAGAGAGTGCATACCTCTGCCAACGCCATTGTCAGAGGAAGTAATTGTAAATGGATCCGCCCCCAAATCTAATCATTTCTTCCGTAGCCTATTGTCCATCCTTCCACAAAATTTCATCGGAATTCATTGAGAACTTTTGGAGATATCGCATGGACATTCATGAGTGTATACATAACCAACTGTTCCTTATCCCATTGCCCACCCTTCCACAAAATTGAAATTCATTGAGAACTTTTGGAGATATCACATGGACATTCATGAGTGTATACATAACCAACTCTTCCTTATCCCATTGCCCACCCTTCCACAAAATTGAAATTCATTGAGTACTTTTAGAGATATCGTGTGGACTGACAGATGGACACAAACGAATACTTATACCTCTCCAACTTCTTTAGCAGAAGTAATAAATACTTCAGTAAAGTAGTCAGTGTGAGGTATTTTTTCTTTTTAGCTGAGAAATGTCTTCTGTTTTTCTTTTCAGGTGGTATAATATCTCGAGGTATCACAGAAATCGCTGGGGAGAGTGCCAGTGGGAAGACACAATTTTGTTTGCAGCTCAGTCTCATGGTTCAATTACCTGAAGAGAAAGGAGGCTTCGCAGGAGGTCAGTTCCATTTGGTTAGATTTATATTCTAATGTATAAATGACATTTTTTGTCTGTGCATCTCTGTAACACTAAAGACTCAAAAATATCTGTACACTATCTACAATATTTTAAGTACATTGTGATATTATAGAAAAAATGAACAGGAACGAAGAAAAGATGAACTGCTGTAAAGGAGTCAGAAAGAAATCTATGATGAATTAAAATAAATGAATGAATTTATGACCAAACCAACAGGGTTTCAATGCTGGAGACTTTGATCATAAATAATACCTGATAATATCCGTTTTGATTGTGTAATGTTCCACTAGAAATAATAAAATCCTGGTATGTTTGGTTTGGAAGACAATTAACTTTTTATAAAAAAGTGGTAGGGGTGTACTTATTTATGGACGATACTGCCTCTATCTATATATCCAGACTTTGCCCAGCCCTAACCATTCATAATAAAAACTTGAAACTTTGCACACACACTCCCCTCAATGAGTAGAGAAAACAGTTGTTTTTGTTTTTTGAATATCAGATGTTTTTTTAGTGATCACAGCCCAACAAAAGGTGAGAGAAGTAACTTATTCATTGATTAGCCCCAACACAGCATATATGGGTAGCAGTGATTCATAATTTCCCTTGGAAGGCTTGGTTTTTTTTTTTTTTGCACTCAGTTTTCTTTGCAGCTAATTTGAACATAAAACAGGGATTAAAACAATAGACTAAAAATAACTTTTAGCCTGGCACTGACAAGTAACCTTGCTGTTCTTTCTTTGTGTAGGTCATATTTTAAATATATGGACAGATTTTTTTTTTTCTTTTTCTTTTTCTCTCATTTTAAAAAAAAATGTTTCTCATGTTTTGTGTCAAGGTTATTATGATTGTGAGGTTCCTGTAATTCCTTTCCTAAATCCAACCCCAAGTCAAGCTCACCTCACTCGTGAAAGATAGGTTTTGATTTTCCCATGTTGCGTGTTCTCTTGCAACTTCCTCCTGATTACTTGACAGCACCACCAAGGTGAAACATGCCGCCAGCCATCAGCCGCCTCGAGTGCATCCTCCAATTCCAACTGCCGCCACCCACCTTCTCTCCACCCCTTGCACTTCCTGCTAGCGCAACTTCCTTTCTTTGCTCTTTTACTTATTCACTGGCAAGGTAACCCAGCACTGCCCTCAGTATTTGCTGGAGGGTTATTCAAACTCATAAGTGCTTTTGTTCAAAACATAAGTACCTTAATTTAAAATGCATTGACCTTTATTCAAACACAAGTATTTATAAGTACCTTAATTGAAGACCACTTCCTTAATTCAAAATATCTGGACTTTTTTTCAAGACATAAGGTCTTTTATTCAAATTTATAAGTACCTTAATTCAAGACATACATTTCTGTATTCAAAATATATGGACTTTTATTCAAAACATATGGACCTTTATTCAAATTTATAAGTACCTTAATTCAAGACATAAATTTCTTTATTTAAAATATATGGACTTTTATTCAAGACATATGGACCTTTATTCAAATTTATAAGTACCTTAATTCAAGACATAAGTTTCTTTCTTTTTTCTTTTCTATCAATGTTAAATATTCAATAAAAATCTATCTCTAAAATATTGGTTCCTTCTCTGACTTAGCAAGAAAGGCTGTTTGTAATGGGGAATGTTAGATTTCACCATACTGCTATAACCAATTCATATGGATGCTTGCCGTAGCATGATGGTTAATGACTTTGTCTAACACATCATTCACTGCTGAAGGTTAGTTTGCTCCGCACTAGGAACTCTACTACTTTTGCCATGTGCCAGACTAAACTAAGTTTTGAAAATACTTATAACAAATGCCTGATTTATATATAGACTAGTTAATTCCCATGAAAAATTTGATGGATAAATTTAAATATCTACTTCTACTGAACTATTATTATTAATTTTTTACTACTATTTTCCTTCATCTTTATTTTTAATTTTTTAATCGCAACTTAACTCAGGCTGTTGATCTACGGCAGTGAGTAAACTGCGTGGATCGGAAATAAATAATAAGCTCTCGGTGAGACTCAAATTCACATCCATTTTGGTTAAGCCTAGTTAAATAAATATCAAAAAGGAAAAACTACTGAAATCTCCTCAGTGGAAGAGTCCATTGTTTCAAAAAGTATGAGTTATGGGGATTGGCTAAAAGTGTTAGGGTTAACATTGTTAGAAAATAGGAGGGATCAGGGAGACTTAATAGAAATCTTTAAGATTATACATGGTTTAGAAGTAAACCCTGATGTATTTTTTATTAGAAGGGGGTACAGGGGACTGAGAGGTCACACATATACAGTAGAAGCAAAAAGAAGTAGATTGATATCAGAAAATTCCTTTTTAGCAATAGAGTGGTGGGACTTTGGAATAGATTACCGGAATACATAGTGCTATCAACAGGTGTAAATGATTTTAAGAAGAATTATGATGTTTATTACACCTCTGCAAAAGGTTTAAGGCCCTAGATATTGTGTAAATGTGATTGTAATGTGTGCTTGGATATACAAATTGTATACTTGAATAAAATAAAATGTTCTTAAAATGTTACAGTATCAAATTTAAATCATTTGAGAATTTTTTAGTGCTCGTAATGCAAAATATTATTTCGATTAATTCCAGACCATAAACTACTCATTTTCTTAACACCTTAAGCACCAACGTTTAGGTCAAGATTAGAGCAATGTCGTGAGTCACCCCACACATTCCTGATTCATTAAGGCAGGTTTATTTTATTATTGTGATCAGTATTAAAAGTTTATCTTTATCTGATGATTGTTATACTATTCCGAATGGAAAGATGACGTAACAGAATATAGTCATCAATGATACAGAAAAGAAGACTCTAAATGACTGAACTATGAGCCCATTGCTATAATGTTTGTGAGCTTGGTTTAATGACAGATATTAACAGATTAAAAATGCAACAAAAGTTTATGTACTCACAGAGATCCTTTATTCATATATTCACAATGACCGTTGTCAACCATACACGTGTGTCCTTCCGAGCTCTCTCTTCTACCAATAATACAATGCAATATATGACTGCTCATTGACCAGAACGTAAAGCAGCACCCCCTACCGGAAGTGGACAAGAACTCTTCTGCCCAAGGGAATAACTCATGATACAATGTTTATACATTTTTATTGGGGTTTTGGTTGAGATCTGTAAATCACATCAATAATTTAAAAGTCTTAATTTTCATTAATTAGTATTAATTAAATTCAGTCCATTTGTTTCAGGTAATATTATATTATATAAGATTCAAGATGTCATTAATGCATGCAATTTCCTTTAAGTAGCCAGTTGGGGTCAAAAATGAAAAATTATTGATTATTGAGTTTCTTTCACAATCATACATTTGTCTTGAGATGTTTTGAGATGATTAGAAAAGTGGTTTCAGTAAATGCTTCATGATAAAGTATGGAATAATAGACTTCTGATTCATATATATTTATATGTGTGTATTTTGTGTTTTTTTAAAGAAACACAATATGTTCAAAGTACATAGTGCTCAATATTTTAGTGAATAAATCAATAAAACAGAGCATATAAAATTTTTATATTTGTTATGGGATTCGCTACAGATTGACAGTCTGTTTCATTGCCACATGCAATTCATCAGGTGAATGGGTTACAATCAAAAAACCAAATCATTTTATAAAAAATATTATTTTTTTGCACACATCACTACCATACTCAGCTCCTCCCACTTGTATTTTTATTCTTATGTTTCACTTTTCTCTGATAATATTTAGTAGCATCTGGTTTATTAAAGAAAGTATTACTTGTGTATATTTGTTTTAAAAAAAATTAAATATTAAATATTTTTGAGTTCAGTAGACATGGCATTGTGTTCTTAAAATTATAAAGTGTCAAATGCTTGTGTGTGTGTCTGTATACATTTTGCTACCAGTGTATATCATTCGAAGGAGTAAAATGTCTGTGTGCAATAAATTTAAGTCAATATATAAAAAAATTAATGAGTGTCAGTAAGATCTTATATCTGAAGACATGGGTTAAGCGTATTTTATATAGTGGTCATTCTGGTGTTAGTTTATATTTAAATTATATATAAACTTCTCTGGCAATGTATACAATAAAGTACACTGGGTTAAGTGACTTCTGATTCATACTTCATCTATACATATAAAAGCCAAATATGCAAATGAGAATGTTTGTTTGATTGTATGTTGTATGTTTGGTTGTCTGTAGTGTCTGCTAGCTGAGATCCTACAACTCATAATGGAATTGTCCACATGAGATAGATTGTACAATGAATAATAGAATTAAAGTGTGGCAAAATGAGACATGCCATTCCCATATCAGAGAAGTACACCGACCAAAGTCAACAGACAAACGTGTACTGTCACCGCAATGCAATAATGTCAAATGCTTTCTCTTTCCTTTTAACTTCCTTTGATGTAGCTGACACAGTGAAGTCAATATGGCTCAAAATTTGAATATGGCCAACCAAAAAGTTCAAGGCCAAATGCTTTTTAAAAAGGCCAGATTTGTCAAATTTGGCCAACAACTTTATTTTGTAAGTAAATAAGTTATATCTTTAATAAAATAAGTTTATTTCTATGACTTGTTTTTCAGGCCGCATAATGTCAGTGGTGACTTTTCTTAAGTTGAGACTTTCCAAAAAATTCAAATTAGGATACTTGGAGGTCATTCGAAGTCATTCTCTAGCCAATCTTTGGTTCTAAACATCAGAAACAAATAATTTTTATGCCAGGATTTTCGTCTATCATTCTTCTCACAAATTGCACACATATTTGTTTTTTTGGTGTTTTTTCAGTCATATATTGCTTTTTTGACAAGGAAATAGTTGATAGCAGAGTAAAAGTAACACTGTGGATGTTTTTGTTTCTCCCTTATCTTTTCTCAAGGACAAAATCTACCCTAAATTAGGTCATATTTGTGGAGGTGTGAAGCATAGGGACACATGACTGTGTGTTACAGCCAAATCAGGTCATTTTTTATGATAAAATTGAAAGTAATTATTCTATTTTTTTATTTATTTTTTGATGAAGTATTATAAACCATTATTATTAATTTTTGACTACTATTTACCCTCATCTTAATTTTTTGCTGATTTTCTTTAATCACAACTTAAGTAAGGCCATCAATCTATGACAGTAAACAGTGCAGATTGGAAATAAAGATTTAGGTCTCTGTGTAAATAATATTTTCTCCTTTTCTTCAATATTTTGTCTAATTTGAAGTTGTGTTTTCCCCGGGCAATGCCAGGTATCACTGCTCGTATACTAATATCTGAGCCTTCTGTTTATTTGTTTGTGTCTCTTTCAGACTAAAACTACAAGGTCTATTGACTTAATATTTGGCTTGTAGACTCACAAAACATCAACTTGTGACAAAGGCTATGTGAGATTGATCTTGGAGTTCACCAGGGGTCATTTCTATTCAAAATACGGTTCTAAACATTGGAAACAAATAATTATTATATAAGGATTTTCCCCAATCATTCTTGTTACGAATGACAAAAAGATTTCTTACAATAGATTTAATTTTTATACAAGTCGCATATATTGCTTTTTTCGGCAATGAAGTAGTAACAGTAGTAAAAGTTGTTGTTTACATATTTATGTTTCACCCTCTACCGTTTATTTTCTCAACGACCTGTTTAGGTTGTTGTGTCTGTGTCAGCAGTCTATTCTGATACAGCAACCCTAACAGATCAATTTTTGTTAATAAAGTTGATAGTAATTATTTTATTTATTTTTTATCCGATGAAATATTATAAACCATCTAATTATAATTCACCATAAGTCTGTCCATCCATCTCTCTGTCCATCCATCCTTTCATAAGTGACAGCCTACCGCAAAAAACACACATTGTAACCCAATGAAATTTTCTGTGTGTACTACTGGGACTCCAGAGCAGGTTTTTAACAATTTAGTTTTTGAAAATAACCCCCAAAATATGTTGGGGGCGGGGGGGTCGATTTACAATGGAATTTCATGTTAAATTGGACATTTTTTATGCCCACTTTTTTCAGCTGTCACTTGACTTATTTGTAGAGCGAGTCGGTACATTGTATCATTTTTAGAAAGGTAAAAAATCGTTTTTTAACTGTGTATTCAGTCCCTAATTTTTAAAAAAGCACTGGGAACTTTTGCAGACACCTAATATTTATAAAAACTACTCTGGCAATGTGTAAAACAAGTTACAATGGGTTAAGTGATATCTGGTTACTCCCTCCTGTCCAGGAATTTTCAGTTAAAACTCAGTCTGCAATTAAGGCACATCCATACTTTTTAGATATATCAAGGACTCACCGCAAGTTCCACGCAAATAGCTTCTTCTTCTGAATGTTTTCCCGATGAGTACAATCTCAGCATTTTTAAATCCAGAGTGAACAAGTGCCTTTACCCAATGTTAGCCTTTTTTTTTAAATTCTCTTATTGCTCTTCATTTTTAGTGTTTCTAACTCTTATAAGTCATTTTAACTCTCTTATTGCTTTTCTTAGTTATTTTAGTCTTCATTTTAAACATATCATGTTTTAGTGTTTCCAACTTATAATTTTAACATCAATAAGCTATTTTAACATGTTTTTTTTTACTGGTCTTAATTCTGTGGCATAAATAACTAACCCTTTGATGTGAAAAGTTTCCGAAAAGCCTTGCTTAGGGGGACCAAAAGTAAACAAAAAAAAAGACCATATCAGGAGGGAGATGGCTCACACTATTCCGTTTATGAATTCCGTGTAATGGATTAGACACTATTATCCACTGTAACCATTTATTATTATCAATAAATGAATTTCTGACATTTGTTTCAGTATTTAGTTTTAATGATGGACCAGTCGCCTTCACTAGTCTTTGTATGCACAGTGGCGTAATTTGAATCAACAAAGCTAATATTTATGATTTACTACAGCATGATTCTGTAGCCCATTGTATACTTTCCATTAGAAATCGTCAACCAAAACTGTCAACATCAACATAGGTTTCTTCAGTTTTTAAGTTGGTCTAGCTGGCTATGAATGTATCACGCGTACAGGCCACACCAATGGAGTTAGAGGGCTGAAAATTTAAACATTTACTCCTTATTAGGTCAAGAAAAGTTTGGTTTTTTTTTTTAAATTCCCCCTAAAATAGGTTTTTAGTGGGGGGTTCAACTCGCAATGTAACTTTTTTAGTGAACACCACCCAACAAAAGGCGAGAGAAGTAACTTATTCATTGATCACACATTTTTTCAAATTCTTTAATTGATCATCCCCAACACAGCATGCTGCCAAAAGATGTTGGTCACATGAGGGTTTCTATTGAGTGACTAACCAGAACTGTTATCCATAAGCAATTGTTTCACCAAGTCGTAGTGATCCCCCTTTCTAGATGACATAAAACAAAAGATCACCTGTACTTAATATGCTGTGGTCTTCTACTTAAGCCAGACTCTGACAGAAATGCTAGATATTGATCATCGAGGTTTCCTACTTCTGTCCTTAACAAAGGCCAGCCTTTGAAGATTGGGACTAAACGCATTCAAAGATGTTCAGGTAACAGGTGTGGAGGGACATTCTGTGCATTGATAGCTTCTTCATTCTTTTTTTTTTTGAGATTGTAAAAACAAATATAAACAGGTCTGGTTGAGTCACTCAATAGAAACCATAATGGTACCAACGTATTTTGGCAGCATGCCATGTTGGGGGTGATCAATTAAAGAATTTGTGTACACTCTATAGAACCGGAGATGTTTTTGAAAAGTGATTATTTGAAAAGTTGTTTAACTGTAAACAAAAATAATTGTAATAATTTTAAAATCTACCAAAAATCATCTAATAATTGGGTCTATTAAAATTTTTGAAAATCTTTGTTTTTAATAGGATAGAATCTTAACAGGTCTGGAATAGAATATCGCTATATCAATAGAATATTGTTACATCGATAGAAACCTGACCAACATCTTTTGGCAGTATGCTGTGTTGGGGGTGATCAATGAATAAGTTACTTCTCTTGCAATTTCCGAATTTTCAAAAAGCAAATATAAATGATGCTGGACACAAACTAAAGGACGAATTTAGTATAAACTTACATTGTAAATTGAACGCCCCACTGCAGCCTGTACACGTGACACATAGAGAGATAGATAGCCAGCCAGGCATAACCACTTAAAAACTGAAGAAACCTATATTGACCGGTGGACAGTTTTGGGTGGCGTTTTCTAAAATAGTACATAATCAATAAAAATAGTGAGTTTGACCGTAGCTTCAATAGATGAGCTTATAGATTGCTCTAATGAATGTCAAATGACAGGAAGTTCTTTTGTTGCACCAGCAGCTATTTAAAAAATGACAGGTTCAACCTCACTAATCTAGGATTCTCTAGTCCAGCAGCTTCAATATGTAGGGACAATGATTTGAAATCTGGCAGTCATGAGTTTGTGGGTACGAACAAAAAATTGCGGCGGGAAATCAACACCTGAGGGAAAATTTATATAAAAGTTGATTTTATCGTCACAATCTTTGTGCCATTAGTAAGAAAAAAGATTGGAGAAAATTCTGATATAAAAAATCATTTGTGTACACTCTATAGAACTGGAGATGTTTTTGAAAACTGATTATCTGAAAAGTTGTTTACCTGTAAACAAAAATAATTGTAACTAGCGTTCCAAGGGGAATTATGAATCACCACCAATCATATACAGTGTGTTGGGGGGGGGTGATCAAGTAAAATGTTGGAAAAAGGGGTGATTAATGAATAATTTACTACTCTTGCCTTTTGTTGGGCTGTGATCACTAAAAAAAGTCTAAATTTTCAAAAAAACAAGCGGGCACAAAGTGACCAATTTAGCATAAACTTACATTGCATATTGAAATCACCTTCAAAAACCTATTTTGGAGGACGATTTTAAAAAAATAAAAAATAAATAATAAATTGTCCCTACTCATTGAGGTGTGTGCGCAAAACAAGTTTCTACTATGAACTGTTAGGGCTGAGCAAAGTCTGGATACATAGATAGATACATAGATACATATAAATGTCAGAACCTAAACCCAGCAATAAACCAGTGTTGTGGGTAGCAGTGATTAATAACCTGATATTCTTGTAAAATCTGCAATACCCCAAATACCATAGACTTCTGCTGCTGGCCAAAGCTCTATCAGATGATCTCCACAATTGTATGGCAGGTTTTTATATCATTCGGCCTGAAACTGAGAAGCAATGACATACTGGTTGTTTCATGGAGAAAAGTACAATGTCAACAGAACAATGTCTCATTGTCTTCAAGGCCACAAGATGAAAGAAACACTATGATCAAGTATTGTCTATCAAGAATGAATGCCTTTTGACTGATCATTTTTATATTCAAGGTAATAATAGATATTTATTGTCTTCATGACTGTATACATTACACAGTATTCAAGACCACAACAAGCCCTTGTGAGGTACTTCAGCTCAGCAATAAGATTATCTGGAGTTGTCCTGCTTAACTCTTTCAAGACTAAACTATTATGTTGCTTAATGCATTAACTGCGAATGACGGAAATTTCAGTTCTATGGCTAACACAATAAAATTTCCATTTTATTGGGATCAGTGCAATTTCCATTTTTATTGTGATCATTGCAGTCCTATAGCTAACTCAATAAAATTTCCATTTTATTGTGATTGTTGGCAATTCAGTTCTAACTATGAGTCAGGGCTTTTATCTTGCAATGGATAACTATTACTCTTCACCACCTTGCACAGTTAATGGGTTGATGCCTGAATTTTTAAATGGGTTCATTATTTTTATTTATCGCTTTTACATTGGGTAGGGCAAATCTGTCCCTGCTTGGGCATCACATATCTTGTTGTTCTCCACGCCTCTCTGTCTGAGTTTTTCAAGGTCATCCTCACTATACATTTTAGGCCTTTTTGTCTATGTTAACAGGGTATAAAAAAGGCAAAATGTGTAATTTTTATTTAATGGTCAAATAAAACTATTCTTTTATTAAATAAAAAATCTTCCATATTTTGAAAAACCAAAATCATGATGGGATACATTTGTCCCATTAGAAACACAGAATTAGTAGATCACTTCACCTACACATCTTTCCTGTTCACTCATTTAATGAACTAATTTCTGTGTGGTTTTCATACTAAGATGATGTCATTGTTTGGGTTGTAAAAGCAGAGAAAATCCTATTTACTTTATTTTTCATGACACATATGTCCCAGTAGAGTTTTAAAAGAGATCTACGGGACATATATATCCAAAGAGTCTTAGAAACTTTGGGATATATATGACTCAGGAGTCTCACAAGGGTTAAAATAGCTTTTGAGCTCAATGACCACCTTTGGATGATTTTACTTTTCCAGATTCATTTTTAACATAGCATGAAAGAGTTAATAAATATGACGAAAAGAGAAAGTAGAGACCTGTTTGTTTGAATCCTTTTACAGGACATTTTGATTGACATCTCCACTTAATGCAAAATGTGACACAAGATCATTTATTACTAAGGGCTTTTACCAAAAAATATATCAAGCTGCAGACATCAGTGAATGCCCTGGCCTTTTTAATCACTGCTACCCACAACAGACCGGATTAAACACTGTTGCTGGGTGCAGGTTATTCATATTTTCTGATATTTATATGTATCTATCTATGTATCCTGACTTTGCCCAGCCCTAACCGTTCATAGTAGAAACTTGAAATTTTGCACATACACTCCCCTCAATGTTTCTTTTTTATTTTTTGAATATTCCCCCTCTAAATAGGTTTTAGTGAGGCTGTTCAATTTGCAATGTAAGTTTATCTTGACTTGAGCCCTTTATTTTGTGTCGGGCAGCATTCACACTTGTTTTTTTTTAAAATTCAGACAAAATGAGAGAGATGTAACTTATTCATTGATCACACCTTTTTCCGATTGTTTTTATTGATCACCCCCAACATGATGGTTTCTATTGAGTGACTAACCAGATCCTTTTTTATTTTAATTTTATTTAAATCATGAATTTATGGTTCAAATCATACTGGTAGCATTTTCATCAAGGTAACTTAATTTTACTACCACCACTGCTTGATTTACAAGGTAAACAGAAGCATATATGGGTGGTGGTGATCCATAATTTCCCTTGGAATTTTAATTTCTCTTAGTGCAATAGGGAAATGCTGTCTAGTGGATGGGTTCTCGGTGCCTAAGCTACAGGTTCTTTTTGGGGTTTAATGAAGAATAAAGTCTAATAGCTGTTCTTTTACGCAAGGAAAGTGCAGATGGTGGACTGGGGGGGGGGGTATTTGTTTTCTGAATATCTCTTGATATTTACTAAGGTTTGCTTAGTCATACGGCTAAATAAGAAGAATGGTGGATAGGAAGATTGTGTTGCACAAATTTTCAAAGTGGAGAGGGCCTGCCTACTTTGAAAATCAGTATTTGATATCCTAGCTTTTTAACCTGGGCTCAAACACTGACTACAGGCACCAGCGGGATATATGCAACTATCTCAGCTATGAGACAAGCACCATATACAAAGTGTAAATATCTATATTGTAGTAAATGTCATTGAAAATCAGTACAAAATCCTGACCTTTACTGGGCTTCAAACACTGACCACTGGCAGCTGTGGGAAGTATGCAACTATGAATCCGTGGTCAAGTGGATAAAAGCATTGGTTAAGCATATCCAGTAACCTGCCTGGTGGTCATGAGTTCAATCCCTGGGTCGGGTAGTGCAAAAAAGTCATATACAGTGGAAGAGGCAGACAAGCAACATTGCAAGAACAAATTTATTAGGAAGAATTGATGCAAAATATCTCCTAGCATGGGCAGCGTAAGAGAGAAAAATTGCTCCCCCTTGGATTGAATAATGGGTTCGGTTTGAAATTTCCAGGAGGTAACCGACTACGACAGACACCTGAAGAAGGCTGGAGAGTACAATGGCTGAAATGTTGTGACTATAACAACCAAGATGAGGACACTAGTCCAAGTAAATAAGTGTATATAATAATGATAATTCCTCATCTCAAAAATTCAGACAAAAATAATAACAAGTCTGGTTAGTCATTCAATAGAAACCTTCACATGACCAAAATCTTTTGGCAGCATGCCGTATTGGGGGTGATCAATTAAAAAATCACTTCTCTCACCTTTTGTTAGGCGGTGATTACTAAAAAGTCTGAATTTTTAAAAAAAAGCTTGAACACTGAGAGACACAAACTAAAGGACTAATTTAGCATGAATTTACATTGTAAATTGAACCCCCACTAAAAACTGGGGGGGGGGGGTCCAAAATAAAAAAGTTTTATTTATAGGCATAATAAGGAGTAAATGTTTAAATGTTCAGCCCTCTAGCTCCATTGGTGTGGCCAGTACACGTGACACATACATAGCCAGCCAGGCAGAATCACTCAAAAACTGAAGAAACCTATCTTGACTATGTTGGTTGATGGTTTCTAATTCTGACACTCTCTGACACTTGCCTGGTAATGTGTTTAGGCTACCAAGCAGTTTCTGCCTTACCAATCTTTGCTGGCCAGTTGCCCACAAAACTCTTGCTTTGCGTACACAAAGACCAAAGTACAGCAAAGGATGAGGGTTTACCTACACGTAGGCCACTCTAGCTGGAACGGCTCTTAGCAACACAGGTTGCAAATAGAGCACTTGTAGACATTTTAGGATGTGTACTTTGAATGAAGAAGAAGAAGAAGAAAATAGAGGAATGTCAGTGATGGTAATGGGTTTTGGGAACTAGGTATACAGTAAGGCTGGGTTTGTGAACTAGGTATATGGTAAGGCTGGGTTTTGGAACTAGGTATATGGTGAGGTTGGGTTTGGGAACTAAGTATACTGTGAGAATGGGTTTGATAACTAGGTATACAGTGAGGCTGGGGGAACTAGGTATACGGTCAGACTGTAGTTTTGGTAACTAGGTATACAGTCCGGCTGGTTTTCGGGAACTAGGTATATGGTAAGGCTGGGTTTGGGGAACTAGGTATATGGTCAGGCTGGGTTTCGGGGACTAGGTATACAGGGTTTTATGAACTAGGTATATGGTCAGGCTGGGTTTCGGGGACTAGGTATATGGTAAGGCTTGGTTTGGGGTACAAGGTATACAGGGTTTTGGGAACTAGGTATACTGTTGGGCTGGAGTTTTGGGAACTAGGTATATGGTCAGGCTGGGTTTGGGGGACTAGGTGTACAGGGTTTTGGGAACTAGGTATACTGTCAGGCTGGAGTTTTGGTAACTAGGTATATGGTCAGGCTGGGTTTTGGAGACTAGGTATATAGTAAGGGTTGATTTTGGGAACTAGGTATACAGTAATGTCTCCATTAGCAGACATTGAATATAAAGAAACCTGGAAATTGAGAAGTATGTATATGCTGTACCCACACATACACCCCCACACCCCTCTTTCCATCCCTGAGGAATGTAAAGAGAATGACTGCTGTTTTGCTACCAGTTTTTTCCGAATTAACAACTTACTTATTATGCTTTCCGGGCATTATCCCCAATTATTTCAAAAGGTTTGATCTCTCTCACACATGCAGAAATATAGGCAAAAAGCAAAAATAGCATTCAGCATTTGTTTTGCAGCAAGCTGTTATAGAGGCAGCACACACACACTCTTCCTCTCTCTCTCTCTCTCCTACACTCCAGTCACCTGTACCTTCCTCCATCCAAACCTCTATCGTCACCATTTTTGGGGTCTCAAAAAGGTCAACATTTAAAAGCATTTTGTATGAAAGCTCAAAAGCTTTGACACAATTCTACCTTTGACGAGAGAAATGATGTCCTATGGACTTTTTAGTTTTTTTTTTATCTGTTTGTTTAAAAAATAAAATCCACTGTATTCTTTAAAAATGAATTTATTTCAATAATGCCTTGCTGCCAGTGATGGAAATAGGTTTTGGGAACTAGGTATATGGTAAGGCTGGGTTTTGGGAACTAGGTATATGGTAAGGCTGGGTTTTGGGAACTAGGTATATGGTAAGGCTTGGTTTTGGTACTAGGTATATGGTAAGGTTTTGGTACTAGGTATATGGTAAGGCTGGGTTTTGGGAACTAGGTATATGATAATGTCTCATTAGTAGACATTGAACATACAAAAAACCTGGAAATTGAGAAGTATGTATAGTATTGCCCATAAATAAGTACACACTTACCACTATTTTATAGAAATTTAGCAGAGTAGCAGAAGCCACATCAGGTTGAACTCCGCACTTGTCTGACTTTTTAAAACTCAAACCAGTCCTTCTGTATGAAAAATGGCCTCTATTGGAGTAAAAAACTT
>VCCN01001195.1:67608-81492 GCA_006491835.1 Architeuthis dux
AGAAAATTAACTTTCTATTAAAAAGTAGTAGGGGTGTACTTTTTTTTATGAGTGATACTGTATACGCTGTACACCCATATACCCTTCCATTTCTACCACTGTATATTATTTTGTAGCAATAATGTATTCCACAACTCATGTGGTCACCGCTGGCTGACTTGTTTGTTTTTGTTTATTCCTGTTGACCCCTTGGGGAGCATAGGGGCCCCAATGGCTAGCCCCACACCCTCCTTTAGCCGGGCTTGGTATCAGCTATGGTGACTGCCAAGCTGTAGGTCTTTTTCTGTTAGATGGTCTGCCTTTCAAGGCTGCTATTTACCCATAGCTGGTGAGAGAAAGGCATGAGTGCAAAGTGAACATAAACAGCCACGACCGAAACTGCACCCTTGTGCCATGGCACACAGTTTGAGAACCCCTGCATTAGGCTCTCATGCATTAACATATTTTTTTGTATAGAAAATCTGTAAAGGTGAAAAAGATGAAATGTTGCTTGTGGTTGGGCTGTCAATCAAAGTGCCCTCGCAATAACATGTTACTGACAGGCAATTAAGTGCACATCTAATTATCAACAGGCGCTAATTGCAATAGACACACAACCTGCTGGTTATATGACTTAAATTTAATGTCATCAGCACCATTTAGATCTCTATCTTGTGGTTGTGGTTTTTTCTTCTTTTTAATCCTGTTATGCTTTGACTAAACTTGTCCAGAAGAAGTTTATTAAAATAAATTTGAAAAGGTTTTCAAAGGTTTTCAAAGCCCATAATTCCTCAATATCTTATTATGTTTTTATATACCAAATTTCATGAACACTATATAGAACTGGAATTTTCAAAAAAAAAGCGGGCACAAGCTAGTGACCAATTTAGCATAAGCTTACATTGAAAATTGAACCCCCTCCCCCACTAAAATTCTATTTTGGAGGGGAATTTTAAAAAAAACAAAAAAAAGCATTTTCCCTACTCATTGAGGGGAGTGTGTGTACAAAATTTCAAGTTCTTACTGTACGTGTGATACATACTTACATAACCAGCCAACCGGACCAACTTAAAAACCTATCTTTACCGGTGACAGTTTTGGTTGACGGTTTCTAATTATACTTTATTTTGCGCCACTATGCGAAATTATGAATCACTGCAACCCATATATGCTGTGTTGAAGGTGATCAAATAAAAAAACAAATGGGCACAATCAAGTGACCAATTTGGCATAAGCTTACATTGAAAACTGAACCCCCACTAAAACCCTATTTTGGAGGGGAATTTTCCCAAAAAAATAAAAAACAACATTTTCCCTACTCATTGTGGGGAGTGTGTGTACAAAATTTCAAGTTTCTACTCTACGTGTGATACATACATAAGTAGCCAGCCAACCGGACTAACTTAGAAACCTATGTTGACAGTTTTGGTGACAGTTTTGGTTGACGGTTTCTAATTATACTTTATTTCACACCACACACGCTCTAGAAAATTTCCCTTTATTTTATTTTTCCAAAATTTTTCATGCTGAATTTAGGGTGTGTCCTACATGCCGGTGCATCTTGTATGCTACAAAGTATAGTAGATTTTTCTTTTCACAGATGCATGGTAACATTTGGTTTGAAATAAAAGATCAAAATCCAAGATCTAAAAATTAATTTTTTTGAATTTTTGAAAACTTGTTAGGGGGGGATTTTCAAAAAATATGAAAAATGTTTTCCCTATTTATTGAGGGGAGTGTGTGTGCAAAATTACAAGTTTCTACTATGAACGGTTATCAATCAATCAATCTATCTATGTATCCGGTCTTCGCCCAGCCCTAACCGTTCATAGTAGAAACTTGAATTTTTGCATATACACTCCCCTAAATGAGTAGGGAAAATATTTTTTTTTCTTTTTTGAAAATTACCCCCCACAATAGGTTTTTAGTGTGGGATACAATTTACAATGTAATCAGTGCCAAATTGATCCCTTAGTTTGTGTCCAGCAATATTCTCAATTGTTTTTTTAAAATCTTGACTTTTTAGTGATCACTGCCCACGACCACTGTTTAATTTACGAGGTAAAAAGAAGCATATATAGGTTGCAGTGATTCATATTTTGGAGATATTGTTGTACAACGTTTTGGTTCAACATTACGTTCAGTACAACTTTACGTTCAGTACAACTTGAAAATGTAATTCGCCTTTGCCAGTCTGTCGCTTGTCTTAGGGCCCTGGCGTCGTGATTCGGAGGAGGAGAAACCGCGCGCTCCTGGCAGGTGATTTGCGAGACTGCCCTGGTGGAGTCTCGTCGTGCCTTAATATGGGCCAAGAAATGTGTGTGTGTGCTGAACACGTGTTTTGGATTAACCCTGGAGTCATAAGGTCAAGTTATTCTGACCCTGGCTTCCAGGCGATCAAATCTGGGGTCGCCTTTTACGGAGGAAATTCTCTTTAGTGGGGACTGCCGAGGAGATCATTTCTTTATCACAAAGCACATACAATGGCATCTGGCCACTTCCCAACCCAACTCTTCAACCCCCTGGACACCTGGTTCTTTGTAAATTTACTTTTCTCAAATTATATGTGTCTGGCATCAGCTACACTATGTTTGGTTTAGAAGACAATTAACTTTCTATTAAAAAGTGGTAGGGGTGTACTTATTTATGGGCAATACTGTACCTCTTCCAACTTTGGTGGCAGAGGTAATAAATCCCCCCACAATGAAATAAATAGTTCTATTCTTCATAACTTGAATGTTACTGGATATGGCCGACACCTGCAGAAGCCTTGCAGGTACAGTGGCTGAAACATTGCAATAAAAACAGTCAAGATGTAGCTTATATTCAAATAGTTCTTCAGACGATTGAACTCCTTCTTGTTGTTTGTGCTGTTAACATGACATTTTGGCCAATCCATTCTTTCGGCCTTCTTCAGGTGTAATATCCGAATGGGATAAACAGAAGTTTTTAACTTCAAAGGAGGCAACACTTATAATATAGGATTTGTGTATTTCTTTATCCTTGCCTTGTCGGATTTGGATCCATACCTTGTCCCTGTTGAGTTGCAGAAATCACATCAGGTTCAACTCCACGCTTGTCTGACTAATACATTCAGTTGACATGTTGTTATGTACTGCCTCTTTAATTTTTCATATATAATTCACTAAATTCCAATGCCATACATCGGCAAACATTATTTATACATTATATTTTTGAATTGAAATCGATAAGTCATTTAGTAGAAATAAGGTCAGTTGGAAGTGAATATTAAACAGGCCATTACTTACATATCACAAGTTTTAAAAAACTGTATAAATATATAATTCACTAAATTCCAATGCAGCAAATTTGAGATTCTGGACAAACCTTGAAGTAGACAATCACTGAAGCTGGATCTATACATATTGCACAAGGACATGGGAGCAAATCCACTGTTGATCAGCTGAGAAATATCACATTCGTTTAACTACACCAGTGAATGGCAAACCTTTTTAGCTTGGCGTGTCAAAATTAAAATCTTTTTAATTATCCTGTTATTGGAGTGTAACTTATTGGTATATGTTTCAGTAAGATTGTGAAACAAGTGATTCCATGAAATCCCTAGTGATATTGGGAAATTCAATGAGTGATGTAATGTGTTCGATCCCCACTGGATGCCCCACTACTGTGGCCTTGTGTCAAACTAAGCTAATCTTAATAAATATTTACTAAGTTATACAACATTTTGAGACTAATATGTATATATAATATAACTTTTAAAATTCTTTGTCAAATTTAGCAAGCTTTTTATAACATGATATTGCAAGGAGACTTTTTTCAAATTCCATTGTGTGTTGCCTAAAAAGCTGTGGCATTTCACTGCTGAAACGTATGTCATAGGTTCGCAATCATTGAACTACACTTACCCCGCTATCCTGAGTCATTTGGCTGCAGTCAATGAGGTCTCAAAACTTGGACACTACATGTTCCATCAACAAAAATGGACACTACATGTTACATTCACAATAATGGACACTACATGTTACATTCACAAAAATTGTTGTTTGGACATGTGCCTATCTATGATTTCTCTGAATCACACACATGGATGGACACCATCCTCAACAGATCATGCACACAGACAAGTGTGCCACCATATTAGCCACACCTAAGCCAGAATTGCATCAGATAAATCTTGTGCTTTACTGTTGGAGACGAACAAGACTATCATTGCCAAATTGTATTGCATTATTATTTTTATTTTATCTTCCACTTGTACTGCAAGGTGTCGTGGGGAAGGTGGAGACGGCTGTCAATGGCTTGGTGAGTCACTTCTGTGACTGACTGGCCATGGGACTTGAGAGTTTCAATGCCACACCCTCAATCCAACGCCTACAAGATCATCCTCTTGTCTTTTCATTTTCGCCTGTTCTACTCTCCCTCGTTTTTGGCCCTGTCGGCTACCCTGCTGAGGGGTAAGACCCCCCCCCCCAAATAGGGGCCACCTGTTTTTTCACCAAACTCGCAAGACTCTAGTTTAAAAAATAACCTTTCACCAAAGTCACAAGACTCTATTTTTTAAAAAAGGTAGCAAGAAAAAAAAATTGGGGTTTTTTTTTTAAAATTTGACTGAATTTACTGTACCTCCCCAAACTGCCAAAAGATCTTTTGCATAATTTCCTTAATTTTAATTTCATTGAAAAATGGATTTGTTGGAAATTTATTGAATTTATCAAATCTAATTAATGACTGCTACCCAAAACACTGGTTTAATTGGGTTTAGGTTATTCATGTGTTCTGACATTTATATGTATCCAGCCCTAACCGTTCATAGTAGAAACTTGAAATTTTGTACACACACTCCCCTCAATGAGTAGGGAAAATGCTTTCTTTTGTTTTTTGAAAATTCCCCTCCAAAATAGAATTTTAGTGGTGGTCAATTTTCAATGTAAGCTTATGCTAAATTGGTCACTAGTTTATGCCTGAATTCAGACATTTTTAATTCGTCACCCCCAACACAGTATATACGGGTGATTCAGAATTTCCCTTGGAATGCTAGTGCTACATTTGCACCAAAGTTTGACCACATCTACATTACCCTACAAAATGAGATGAATCCGAGTTTGTGCCCGTTAAATTCATTATGGGTAATTACATCTGTAATTACATCGCCTTGTAAATTCATCGAAAGGTAAATCCATCACGATGGAATACATCCAAAGGCGAAACCAAGTACAGGCTACTTAGTTGCGCCATGAATACATTGCAAAACATTATATTTATACACTATTAGAAACTGCAACCAAAACTGTCAGCATAGGTTTCTTCAGTTTTTAAGTTGGTCTGGCTGGCTATCTATCTATCTATATATGTATGTATCACACATACAGGCCACACCAATGGAGCTAAAGGGCTGAAATCATTTACTCCTTATTATTTCTAGAAAAAACAGTTTTTGGAGTTTTTAAAAAATTCTCCTCCTAAATAGTTTTTAGTTGGGGGTTCAATTTGCAGTCTAAACTGATCCCTTAGTTTGTGTCCGGCAGCATTCACACTTGTTTTTTTTTGTTGAAAATTCAGACTTTTATTTAGAGATCACCGCGCAACAAAAGGCAAGAGAAGTAACTTATTCATCAAACACCCCTTTTCCAAATCTTTTAATTGATCACCCCCAACGCGGCATGCTGCCAAAAGATGTTGGTCACATGACAGTTTCTATTGAGTGACTAACTGTTTAAGCATTATATTTATACACTATTCATTTAGGTTAGAACATTTTATTTTAGTGTGAAAACAATTATACAATTTGTATATCCAAGCACACATCATATTTACACAATATCTAGGGCCTTAAACCTTTGCAGTGGTGTAATAAACATCATAATCCTTCTTAAAATCATTTACATCTGTTGATAACACTAAACATTCCAGTAATCTATTCCAAAGTCCCACCACTCTATTGCTTAAAAAGAAATTTCTGATATTCAATCTACTTCTATTTGCTTCTATTGTATATGTGTGGCCTCTCAGTCCCTTGTACCTACTTCTAGTAAAAAATACATCAGTGTTTACTACTTGTTAGGATACATTTACAGACAATGTATTGGCTTGCAATGTAATTACCTTGCAATGAATTTACAAGCAATGTATTTACCGCCATGTAATTACCCGAAGTGAATTTATTGAAAATCATTTCCAGTAGAATTTTTTTCTTAACATTATTTCTATTTCTACATTCTTTGTTCAATCAGATTTAATACTTTTTGTTATAAATATTGGCTATCATTATCTTTCCTGTTTCCAAATGGCCAACGCTTCAGCCATTGCTGATAGCGGAATTGACCGAGTCGTCCGCTGCTGCTGATGGCAAATTTAAAGTCCAAGAAATAGATAAGATTCCTCAGAACGGCATTTTCATTTTCTTTTTTTTTTTTTCATTTTTTAAGTGGCCTACTGATATCGGGCAATTTCATGTGGTTCAAGAGACTAATAGTGTTTTTTTCATTCACTTTTTTTTCTTCAAGCAAAAGCTTGAGAAATACAAATGAACAAAGGATAAGTTAGGGGTAGTGTTTTTAGCGTAAGAGTTATTGTTTGAGTTGGTGTTAGGGTTAATGTTAATTTAAAAATGTTATGGTTTTTTTTAAATTTTGAAGTTTTAGAATTTTAATATTTTATAACGTCTAGAACACTGAAATTGAAAATATTTCTCAATATTTTTCATTTTCATAGTTTATTATTTATTATTATTATTATTATCATCATTATCATTATCATTATCATCATCATCATCATTATCATCATGTTATGAAATTCATATTACAAATGTCTGAGTGATCCACCCAGTCATAAAACACAGTAAGCGGATCTAAAGTTGAAGCAGCCACGGCTTTCCTTTAAGTTTAGAAAGAAGAAGATAAGTAGAAAACAGTGACTAGCGATGCATTTTGGGGCCCAGCCAGCACCCGCTTCAAGCAAAGTCTGGAAGACTTCTTTTCATTACTGGGACTTTGGAACTGTCTGTTTGAACTTTGGAACTGTCTGTTTGTAGGTTATATAATTATAAAGACATTTATTAATTGGGAACCTATATTTGCTCGGCACTGGTGTGAGCGATAGCAAAACAAGCAGCCTAGAGAGTTTAAATAAATAAAGAGAAATGAGTGCAGTGCAGGGATCGAGGTCTGGTTAATCACTCAATAGAAATCACCACGTGACCAATGTCTTTTGGCAGCACGCCATGTTGGGGGTGATTAATTAGTCTTTCTAACCATCACACTTATTTATATAGTCTGACACAAGGCCACAGTAGTAGAGCATCCAGTGACGATTGAAAACACTAATGAATTGGTAAGACGTGCTTGCTAAGCATTGCATTACAGTAAGCACCAGGTTGTTTACTAAACTGAGCTTTGTCTGGCATAAGGCCACAGTACACAGGAGTCATCCAGTGATAATTGAACACACTACACTAGTGAATTGGTCTGCAAGGCAAGTTTGCTAACTACAGGCCACCCCCGTTAAAACGTGGGTGTTGGAATCCAAGAAAGCCAACTGCATTAAAACCGAGCTGTGATAACCAGGGTTGCCAATTTAGCTATTTGGTTGCTAGATCTAGCTATTTTGGAGCTAGATTAATATTTTGGGGTCCACCATCCACCTGCGTTATATCCATCTAGTTCTTAGTAAGTGGGGGGGGGGGCACAACTCATAATGCATGTGACAAGAAATCTTCATTTTTATACTTCACCACGTTGATATACACAACTTATATGAATATTATATTTTTACGTTATAGTTTTTTTTTCTCAAAAATCTGAGGTAATCAATCATATATCAGCTACACCTCTACATTAAAGTGTATGAAGGGGGGGGGGGGGGGGTAGAATCGCCACTGGTTATATCGCAAACTGCATTATAACAAACTGCGTTATAATGGGGGAGGGCTATATTGCACTTCTATTGTAGTCCTCCCTTCACCCACATGTTTACTGGTTACATTTATCCATTAACAAAAAGAAAATTGTCAATAGAATAGGATCTGATACTTGACCCATATAAAAGCTGCTCTGCACCAACCTATCAGCCGTGAACAGGCAACTTTTACTTTGGCTAAATCCTATGCTTTGTTGATCACAAATTTTAGGAAACATTGAATTTCCTGGAAGTGTGGAGTGGCATAACAATTACCGGCACGGAAAACGGAATCGTCGGACCTAGTTTCAGTTTCAGCCTAGGCTGTTTACGTTCACTTCATGCTAATGACCTTGGGAAAGGCATGAATCCCCTTCCCTCCCCAGCTATGGATAAATAGCAGGGCTGTTAGAGCCTTTTAGCTCTACAAAACAGTCCATCTTAGAGAAGATAAGTATGATACATACATACAGTATTGCTTATAAATAAGTACACCCCCACCACCAGTATCGCCCATAAATAAGTACACACCCACCACTTTTTAATAGAAAGTTAATTTTCTTCTAAGCCAAACATAGCAAGATTTTATTATTTCTAGTGGAACATTACACAATCAAAACAGATATTATCAGGTATTATTTATGACCGAACTCTCCAGCATTGAAACTCAGTTGCCAAAAATATGAATATGTTGCTGTCCAAAGACGAGTACAACACTACGAAAAAATATTTTTGGCAAAAGAGTTTGGTCATAAATAATACTTATTTATGGGTGATACTGTATATATCATGCATACAGGCCACACCAATGGAGCTAGAGGGCTGAAAATTTAAAACTGTACTCCTTATTATGTCTAGAAAGAACTTTTTTTTGTTTTTTCAAAATTCCCCCCCAATGTAAGTTTATGCTAAATTGGTCTCTTAGTTGGTGTCCGGCAGTATTCACACTTGTTCTTTTGAAAATTCAGACTTTTTTTTAGTGAACACTGCCCAACAAAAGGCGAAAGAAGTAACTCATTCATTGATCACGCCTTTTTCCAATTTTTTAATTGATCCCCCCAACTCAGCATGCTGCCAAAAGATGTTGGACACGGTTTCTATTCAGTGACTATCTAGACATGTTTTATCTTATTTCTTATTCCCATTAGACTTTTGTACTAGTTCACATACTCCAAGACATTTACTGTCGCATGCAGATTCATTTTGATAAATAAAGGGTCTCCCTTGCCGGCTATAAGCCGTATTACAGTTTAGCACAATAACTGGTGGAAATTGCGGAACCTCCCTCCCCACACCTCCCGTTTGGCCCGCTGCACCTGTTCCCCACGACATAATGACCCTCTTGTGTCCTTAAGTTTGAGAGCCTTGCCTTATACCAACAAAGAATCAACCTCATTTCAAGATGAGCCATGACACCCACTCTTAGATTTAGAGTCTATTTATAACGTGGATTTTTGTCAAACTCCACTCCAAATCGGATGCTCGAGTCAACTCTTTTTTCCCCCCCACAATAACAACAAGAACAACAAGAACAAAAAACAGTCCTCACTTAATTCAGGGGAGTAAACTCTACATTGTTTGTCTGCCCTGTCACTTTAGACCAAACCGATATTAACACTTCCCTACTGTGATTTGAAATCATGACCAAGTGATTAGTAGGCTCTCTTACCAACTGAGCCAAACTGACAAATCTTACATATAAGCAAGGGCTTATTTCATTCTAATAAATAAATACATCTATTCTAAAAAAATATATACATTTTTATAATTGTTCATTTATTATATACACAATTCAAAAGTTGCAGTCGGAATAGAAATAGGAGTGCAGCAGACAGGCTTGTATGTATTTGATTTCTATGAATTTACGCTACTGAGGCATTAATACTTGCATGTCTACGTGTTTCTAAAAGTAATTGTATCTTTCAAAAGATCTTTACTTATATACATTGAAGAGGTCAGCATAAAATTTAGTTTTTATTGATGCAGGAATTTGTGTAAAAATGCCCACTTGAACACTTCTTCCTCTCTTTCTTCCTTTCTTTCAGCATTTTGTTTGTTTCTTTCTTTTTTTCATCTGTATTCATGCCTTTTTCTTCCTTTCTTTTTTCTTTCTTTTTCTTCCTTTCCTCCTTTCTTTTTCTTTCTTTCTTTTTCTTTCTTTCTTTTTCCTTTCTTTCTTTTTCCTTTCTTTCTTCTTTCTTTCTTTCAGCTATATGCACATCTTCCTTCTTTCTTTCAACTGTATACATGCCTTTTCTTTCTTCCTTTCTTTAAGCTGTATGCAACCTTCTTTTTCTTTCTTTCTTTTTTTTCTTCCTTTTTTCTTTCTATCTTTATTTCTTCCTTTCTTTTTTCTTTCTTTCTTCCTTTTTTCTTTTTCTTTCTTTTTTTCTTTCTTTTCTTTTCTTTTTTCTTTCTTCCTTTTTTCTTCCTTCCTTTTTTCTTTCTTCCTTTTTTCTTTTTTATTTCTTTCTTCCTTCTTTAAGCTGTATGCAACCTTTTCTTTTTTCTTTCTTTGTTTTTTCTTTCTTTCAGCTATATGCACATCTTCTTTCTTTCCTTCCTTTCCTTCTATTGCATTTGTGTTTTTCTTTACACATACGTGGGCAAAAGTTTAAAGCGGACCAAAGTAAAGAATTTCCCTCAACTCTGCAGGGGATGGGGGTGGGGGCTACAACCATGACCACTTGTGCCTTTCAACAACCAACATCACTTACCATGCAACAGATATCAAAAACTAAAAAAACAAACTTCCAGCTTGCAAACAGAAATTGCTTTTCTCTTAGTCACAAAAAACATAGAATTCCGAAACTTGCAGAATTTGATAAACCGGGAGGAAACTGCTTGCAACACTCATTTTAAAGCTAAAACATTCTTGGTACTTACTAAACTTAGCTTAGTACAACACACGGCCAAATCGAGGATAGGAAGATTGTGTTACACCTAGCTTCCAAATAGGGAGGGCCTGACTGTTTAGAAAATCGATATTCAAAATCCTGGGATTTGATATTTAATAAGCTAACCTCAGTATAAAACAAGGCAAAATAGGTCAGAAAAATAGATAGCAAGATTGCATCATGCCTATTTTCCAAGTGTGGAGGGCTGAATGCTTGGAAAATCAGCATTCAAAATCCTGGATTTTGATATCTACTAAGTTTCGTTTTTTTTTTCAAAATGTCTTTCTCGAGGTTGTTTTTTAAAATTTTAAGATGAAGTACAGGTATACCTTGAATAGTGCGGTTTTGATTTTGGTACTGTTAAGGTATTGCTGTACAAATTATACACACATATACCATGTACACACGTGTGCATCTGTGTATGTGAGCGTTTGTGGCGTGTATGTGCATTTTGCATTTTCGATGAAACATTGTTTGATGAAAAGTCATGCCACGTTATTTCTCTATTTAGATTATGGAGAGCAAAATAACAGACAGGAGCATAGATGGAGATTTGGTGGTCTTGGCTCCTTGAAGGGCCCCTTCCAATATTTAGTGAGATTTGTTATTGTATAATGTTAGAAGAAATGCAGTAGGTGAACTACTATTCATAAAGCTTTTGGGTGCCCCCCTCCGCTGGGGGCTCGGTGGTGATTTAAATCACCTCTACACCTCCCTCAGCCACGCCCTTGATAACATAATTAAATTAAAATTTATTTCAATCAAACTTGACTAGTTTTTACTTTACATCTTAATTTCAGTTTATATACAACTTTCAATTCTGGCCATTGTTTCTATGGCAACGAATAACAGTGCTGTCGGATAATAAAGAATAAACCCGGTGACAGTCGAACTCACACCCTCATTTCCAGAGGGAGTCTATTTTACGCTGGTAAAAGAAGCTAGGCGTAAACGAGACTCCCTATGGCAATGAGTCAAGTTTTATTAAAATAATGTGTTACAATTACTTCATCCAATAATAATAATAATAAAGATTGAAAATCTATTTTATTTTAAAGAGACTTCTGTGGTACAAAGTCTTGAAGATTAATTATAAAGAATTCAATTCTCATGGTTGCCAGGCTAAAGTGCAATTTGTAAATGACTCAAAAGAAATCACCATATTCCTTCATATACAATGCAATCTCATATAAAGTAGAGGCCTCTGTGCTTAAAAATAAAAAGCATGAATATATTTTACTAGTTAATCCCAGTGAAAAAAGATATATTTTAATTTCTATGAGATGATTCTTTTAAGAAAAGAAACTACTTCATTGGAAGTGTCCATTGTTTCAAATGGTGGGTAGGAGTATTTTTATCAGCAAAATTGTTACCTTTAAATGAAAGAGCTACAGACAGAGAAACAGAAAGAAAAAAACACTTCATTATATAAGTAGTTTTTTGTGTATAATGTGACCATATATTTTTTTATGTAAAAAGCACAAATATATTTTTATAGGCCAGTAGAAAATGACATCGGACATTTTCCCTAACAGCCCAATTTATTTTATAGAATTGCTTGCAATGATGAGTATGCAGAAAAAATTCCCATGGATTCCCTTTTTGGTAATTGGCTAAAATGAAGATTTTGTAGACCAGACCATTTATCTGCAAAAAGTGCCATTTTTACTGAAAAAAAATGCCTTTGAATTTGATATCTCAGCTTCAAGAAATAGTATGAAGTTGAAACTTGGTGATAGAAAATGATTGGCGCCATTTTCAAGTTGATCACATGACTAGTGTGTATTTTACAGACCAGTCAGTAAATTACTAAAAATTCTAAAATCTCAGCAATCAAATGTATTAATACCAAGTTTCAGTCCATAACACCTACAGTTACATATGTAATTTTGCTGGATTTGGATGTTAAGTTTTTTTCATTTTTAGGGGCTTGATCAGAAAAAGATTTTCTTCAACTTTTCTAGCAATTGAAAAGTTATAGTTTTCAAAATGGCGTCCAAGATGTCCACCAAATCCTTAAAATACCCATTACATGTTCATTATTCATCCTAGACAAGTTTTTCCAATGGTTCTTTTGTAGTATCAAGTGTGGTTAATAACATATCAAAAGTTTACCACAGTCTGACCACTGGAAAGGTATAATTTTCAAGATGGCTGCAAATTAGTCGGCTGCTTTTATGAAAAAAACACACTTTACCCCCCCAAAAGAATTGCAACAAAAGGTTTCTCAATGGTTTATTGTAGTATCAGGTGTGCTCAATAACATACTAAAAGTCTACCGCAGTCTGACTACTATTCGTCAATTTTTCTAGCAAGAGAAAAGGTATAATTTTCAAGATGGCCGCCAAATTAGTCAGCTGCATTTATGAAAAAAAAAACATTTTACGCTTGATTTGAATGTTAAAAGCGATATTATTTTCATTTTTAGGGTCTTTAAAGTATGCTTAATCAGATGAAAAATCTTCAATTTTTCTAACATTAACTACTAGTACTACTCATGTGAAAATATGATGAATTTTCCACACTGTTTTATATAGGCTTTAAAACATTATTTACGCTGGATTTCAATGTTAAAAGGAATAAATAATCATTCCTACATTGAATGAGCCCTGCTGGACACGAAAAAAGTAGTTTTCAATTTTTCTAACCATAATGGCTAGCATTACACATGGTTTTATATGGGCTCAAAACATGTAGAGGCATCGTGGTCAGCTATGTTTATCTTTATGCATCCAACTCCATAATAGAATTGACCGAATGTCTACTAACAATAAACTTTGTGTAATATTAGTATGAGTAGTTCCTAGGTAAAGTTATAATGTTAGCCATGATAGCAACAGATTTGTTTAGCGGCATATCAACACTTGATGGGTCATTTAATGACGAAATCAGTTTAAAAAATAGTGTCTTGCGACTTTGGTAAACGTTTTTGTTTTTTTTAATTAGAGTCTTGCGACTCTGGTAAACGGTTATTTCTTTTTTTTAATTTGAGTCTTGCGAATCTTGCGACTTTGGTTAACTAGTGTCTTGCAACTTTGGTGAAAGATTGTTTTTTTTTAATTAGTCTTGCGACTTTGGTAAATGGTTATTGTTTTTTTTAATCAGAGTCTTGCGACTTTGGTCAAAGGTTGTT
>VCCN01001195.1:81698-107130 GCA_006491835.1 Architeuthis dux
ATATTTATTAACTAATAACAACATAATGATTGAGAAGCAATGTCTCTTGCATTGTGAAAACTGAATTTGATTCAAAATGAAAGAGTTAAATTCGTAGGAAAGTTAAGAATGCAAAATGTCTTTTGATTCAAAGATGTATGCAAAAAGTTTGTAAGTTTGAGCCTATTTTATTAAGAATATAGGAGGCCTTTCAATGAAAGGCCAACAAACATTAATTCAAATCAGTACTGCTGTCACTTTTGTAGTCTACTTCATTACCATCAAAGTAATTTTGATATTCCTGATTGCTGGAGTCATCACAAAAAACATGCAGGTGTTTTTCGGCATGAACAATTTCCTGTAACACAGTCAGACTTGCAAAAGCATTCAAGATCTTATCTGGGGCAGGCTTTTTCAAACATAGCACTGGTATATAGCTATCATTTTTTGAGACCCAGTCATGTCCTTCGGGAGTTGGCAATGCTTGTATTGAGAGGCGACAGTTCTTCCAAGAATGGCATACATAGTTTGTTCTAGATACGTGAGGAATGAATGTTGCCTGTGTTGGAGGCAACTTTTCACCTTCCTTTCCTTTGGGAAAACCCATCGTAGCCCTTTCAAGGATTGTGACTTTGCTTTTTCACAGTAAACCGTGCATGTAAATCTCTCTAAATTTTTAATATCTTGGCCGGACGGGGATTCAAGAGAAGATCAAGACCAGTAAGCGTTGTAACAATTGGATCACCATCTTTCAAGAGTAAGAAATTCTGTACCCACTTACGTTTCGATATTTCTGAGAACTTTCCTCCCCAGTCTGCCCATTTAAACACATGTAATCCAAGCAGAGTTTTTGCTTTAGCAGCACCAAGTGTTTTGTAGCATTTCCCAATGTTGATAATACATTAATTTTTTTCCTTTTCCTGCTATCGTATGTAACTTTGATGTATGCAGTGATTCATATATTTTGAGCAATAGGATGTAAACATCTGTATCAACTGAATTGACCACTAAGCTACAACCAGGAGCGGCTCTTGCTGCACCCAAACAATGAATGGGTATTAGAGTGTTGGCGTCTTTGTGATCATGTTCTCTCATATTATCACTCAACAATCTTGGTTGGTTTGATGAAACAAGAGTCCCTGCTACACATATTATTCTCTTTTCGTTATCTTGAAATGTTTTCAACGGAGCATCTTTAAAGAGAATTGTCAGTTGCTCTTTAGTATTGCTATCTGATAGAAGAGTCCTCATGCTAATTCCTCCTACGTTCATTGGTTCTGGCACATGAAACTTGATAAGATCAATGCCCGTGGCTCTCTTTTTCCGGGTCTGCTCTTTAAGTGGCCCTTGTATGTAATCATCAAACAAAACTCTGCCTTCATTACCCCCTTGGAGTTTCTTCTCAATTTGTAGACACAATCTTTCAGCAATCTGTCCAATGTTCTTTTATCTTTTTTCAGCAATTGAACTTTTACCATAGCATCAATAATTACTACTATATATGCAGTTTGCTCAGTAATTTCTATTCTTCTACTTTCACTATCAGCAGCAACCTCTGTCTCGTTCATCAAGATAGATTTGTCTGCTGAAATAAGCATTAGTCCTTCGGCTGAAAAATGAGACCTGGTAATTGCAGTGAATTCAAATTCGCCAATGGCTTTGAATAATTCCATGAACTCTGGTCATGCTCTCTGCATGAGAAGAAACCGAGTAAGCAAAGCTCGTTCTTCTTTTAGCTCAATAATCTTCTCCCAAAGTTTATATTTATTGACCTTTTCTGCAGATGCAAACATTTTTAGTTTCATCTTTGTCATTTTGTCTCATATCTGTCTTGTCATTTTGAATCACGCGTAGTAGTAGGCTATGTCAACTTCAGTATCATCTTGTATTACAGCATTGGAATACATAGCCAAACCACAGAATTCTGGACCAAATGGATTTCCAGCATGATTCAAAATATCTTTCATTTTCTGTACAATTTTTCAAAGACGACTTTCTACAGTGTCATACAGCTGGTAATGCTTTTGTTGCTTCTTTTCATTTGATCTGTCCTTTCTCAAAAATTGGTTGATCATCTGAGATATCTCTGATGCAGTCAAAAGGTACTGAATTAATGCATCATTATTTTGTGTGATACCAGTAATTCCATCAACACCTTTCAAGTGATGAATTTCCTGTTCTAGAGCATAACCGATTCCTATTCAACAAAATGATATATTAGATTTGAATACAGACATATCTCTGCTATTCATTGCTGTCCATGTTGAAAGGTCTTCTGTTTTCAATTTGTATATATCTGCCACATACAGTATCGCCCATAAATAAGGATAAGCCTACTACTTTTTAATAGAAAGTTAATTTTCTTCTAAACCAAACATAGCAGGATTATATTATTTCTAGTGGAACATTACACAATCAAAACGGATATTATCATGTATTATTTATGACCAAACTCTCCAGAATTGAAACTCTGTTGCCAAAAATATGAATATGTTGCCATCCAAAGATGAGTACAACTCTACGAAAAAGATTTTTGTCTACAAAGTTTCAATGCTGGAGAGTTTGGTCATAAATAATACCTGATAATATCCATTTTGATTGTGTAATGTTCCACTAGAAATAATAAAATCCTGCAATGTTTGGTTTAAAAGCCAATTAACTTTCTATTACTTACTTGTACTTATTTATGGCCAATACTGTAGTAGGGTATTTACTACAAGCGTAGTTGTAAAGATCGGGAGCAAAGAAATACTTAATATTACACTCGCCAAATGCAAGCTGGAATTGCCTATTATGGAAGTTCTAATGAATCTCAACAATATCTCATGATATCTGATGTATGTAATTGCATAGAAATTTACCAAGCTTTGAATTACCTCTTGCCGTCATCAGTTCTAATTTTCTTGAGTTGTCAATTTTTGTCATTGCTCTTTTGAACACATTAGGAATGCCATTTATGTTTTGGACGGAGTGCAATATGTTATGATATACTGTCACAGAGGTCATTTCCAGGCCAAACACCTGTGCGGAAGTGGAAGTGACCCCAGTCACCTTAGGAAATATACATCCTGAAAACAGGATGTTGAACACACAAGCGTGGGCGTTTGAAACCCCATAAAGCTCAGAGCCGAGATGGAAGCTCAAGAGACAGAGAAACTCGGAACTCAGAACATAGAGACAGACCACCTAGGGCTGGGAAGGCATAAGACCAAGTTCCCCTGTTGGGAACGGTCTCTCGGCACCCATATCTCTCTCCCACTCTTCATTAACCGGCCAACAAAATGTATCTTAAGAAATAAAAATATGTGAACATATTTTTACAAACAACTTTCGAGTCTTCTTTCTTTTCTGGACCCAACGAATTGTCCCCTGCCTATCCAACAAATATATGATCACTAAATTCTCTGACCATCTGCAGAAGTTTATCTCATTCAGCCTTATTTGCATCCAGATAAAGATTTGCAAGGAAAAACAAGGTCATTTGATAAGCCTAACCACTTTTGTAATGCTTCCCACAAAACAGTTGTCTTATTGTCGCTGGTCCATAGTTTCCCTGCTCCACCCTTATTTGATCCAGTCCTGAACCCTCAATGTACTTTCCAAGCACATGTATCGCAGCAAAAACAACATGGAGCTCACCCATGCACAGAATAGTTCCAGTAGCATTTCTTATCTTCACAGCACGCTCGTAAAGATTTAGGTCTAGGGTGATGACTGTCCTCCTCTCTTCACCAACCACAACAGCACTTATATTCATAGCGAGCTTTAACGTTGTAAACAGTGAATCTTTATCTGTTGATGTTCTTATGAGTGGTGGACATCTGTTTCTCTCCGCTGTCTACTACCTGAGGCAAGTGATTTGAATGCAACCCAATGATCAGCTGAGGGTAGACTTTTGATATGTTATCAAGTACACCTGATACTACAAAAAAAACGTTGTTCTAGGATGAATAATGAAGGAGTAGTGAAAATTTTAATGATTTGGCAGCCTTCTTCAAAATTATACCTTTCCAGTGGTCAGACTGTGATAGACTTTTAGTATGTTTTTGAGCACAGCTGATATTACAGAAAACCATTGGAAAAACTTGTCTAGGGTGAATAAAGAAGGAGTACTGAGCATTTTAATCTTGGATGCCTTCTTCAAAATTATACTTTTCCATTGATCAGACTGTGGTAGACTTTTAGTATGTTATTGAGCATACCTAATACTACAACAAACTGTTGAGAAAGCTTCTTTCAATTTTTGGGGGGTAAATTGGGTTTTTAATAAATGCAGCCGACTAATTTGAAAATCATACCTTTCCAGTGGCCAGACTGTGGAAAACTATTGATATATTATTAAACACACTTCAGACTACAAACAAACGTTAGAAAACCTTGTCTAGGATGAATGATGAAGGAGTAATGGGTATTTTAATGATATGGTGGCCATCTTGAAAATCATACCTTTCCAGTTGCTTAAAAAATTGAAAAATTGAAAGCATACCTTAAAGCCCCTAAAGTGGGAAAAAAAACGTTTTTCACATTCAAGACCAGCGGAAGCCGTTTTTTTCTACACATACAACTGCACTATATAGTAGTACAGGGGTCTCAAACACGTGGCCCGCAAACTACTTTTCTATGGCCTGTGGCAGAACCATTTTTGTGACCAATATTTTCCTAAAACTTGGTAATTTGTCCCTAGCCCATTCCATACCTTTGCAGCAGCATCAGTATTAAGCTTGACCTGCCAACCTAATGCAAACAGGCAGTCAATCATTGTTAAGATCAACCAGGGTCTGACCATGTTTCCCTCCAGGGAAGGGTAGAATGTACTTTAATATTTCTGTTGCTTTCACTTCAAGATCAAAAACTGAAAAGTAGAAATATGTATTCAATTGTATATACATTTAAAAAACATTCTTAATAAGAACGTTAGTGATATCTGAAATGCTGGCTCATACACATATGATTACGTCGGCTTGTTTCAAAGCTTGTGGTGGAGGGGTGACTGAGATGATAGACAACTAACTCACACAACAGAACATGAGGAATGTTTTTGTTTCATAACGTAAGAAGGGATAGATTTGACAACTCATATTGGCGTGGAGGGTGTACCTTAGATGACAGACAACTAACACACACAAATAGATAATCATAGAAAATGTTTGAGAGTGGATTGTTAAATAAACAGAAATTTCGAAGAAAAGGGATGTGATTTTGGTCAACCACATAGTTGAAATAAGAAAAATATCGACAATGTCAAAGAAAAGGAGAATTGCTGAGGAGAACCGGAGTTTTCAAGAAAGGTGGGAATATTTGTATTTTGTAACTGAGGTAAAGGATAAAGTACAATGCTTGGTATGTCTGCATAATATTGCCGTACAAAAAGAATATAACATAAGGAGATGTTATGAAACAACACACAGTGATCAATATAACGCATTAACTGGAAAGATAAGAGAAGAAAAGGTAGACCGTTTTAAGACAGTTCTTTAGAAGCAGTGAAAGTGCTGTAAGTTTTGTTCTCAGAGAAATGATCGGAACATTATCACTGCCATTCACTGAAGGTAATTTTATCAAAGACTGTCTTTTAAAAGCTAGTGAAATCCTCTGTCCCGAGAAAAGGAAAATGTTTGAAAGCATTAGCTTGGCACCTATACTGTTGCCAGCCGTATCACTGATTTATCAAGCAATTCATACCAGCAATTGGCTACCACTGCTCAGGATTTTGTGCTGTCTTTTCAGAGGAGTTGACAAAAAATTCAATATCACTGAAGAATGGATAATACTCGTGTCAGTGGCAACAGACGGTGCACCTGCAATGTGCTCTGAAAAGGTGGGTTTAGTAGACCTTCTTAAAGAAAAGCTGAACAGTCTTGGTGTGTCCATCTCTGCTATCCATTGCATTCTGCATCAAGAGGCACCGTGTAGGAAAAGGTTGCAGATGGAAAACATTGTGGATGTGGTTGTGAAAACCATCAATTTTATACAGGCAAGAGTTCTCAACCACGGGCAGCTCATTTCTTTTCTATCCATCATGAATATGGAGAGCTTCTGTATCATTCTGAAGTGAGGTGGCTCAGTCAGGGGAATCTTTTGAAGAGATTTTTTTGCTTTGAGAGAAGACATTGTTTTGTTCTTGGCAATAAAAGGAAAAGATGTTCCCGAGTTAAGTGATCCAATCTTTGTCTTGCATTCCTCACCGATCTGACTGACCATCTTAACGTTCTAAACTTGAAGCTCCAGTGCTCAACGCAGGTTATAACAATGATGTACGACAGCGTGACGTCTTTCCAGTGTAAACATTTGTTGTGGACAAAGCAGCTTGCAGGCAGGGTTGAACAACATTGCTTGAAAGAATATGCAGATATAATTTTAAAACTGCATGCAGCGTTTGACCAGCATTTTCAAGAATTCTTTATCATTAGAAAGGCATTTATGCTTTTTGCTACTCCACTGACCGTGGATGTTGATACTGTTTCTGAGGAATTTCAGATGGGGTTGGAGGAGTTTCAGTGCGATACCATACGGAAGCAGAAATATGCAGAGGTTGATGTTCCTGATTTCTACCAGTTCCTTCCAAGTGAGAGATTTCCCAAATTGTTTGCCTCATCTTTGCAAATTCTGGCCATGTTTGGAAGCACATACGTTTGTGAGCAGTTTTTCTCGACAATGAAAATAAATAAACCTGCGTTGCACTCAAGACTAACTGATGAACATTTACAATCTGTGTTCAGGCTGGCTAATTTACGCAATTTGAAGCCGAACATAGAATCCCTGGTTGCTGCAAAATGTTGCCAGAAACCATCTTCAACATGAACTGGTTGGGACAAAAAAAATGTAATTAGAACTCTATTTAACCTTACTTATAAGTCTGAATTCTGTAAACAAATATTTTTTTAATATTATTTTTATTCACATTTTGTACTAATTCACATATCCCACTTACTATCATATATATTAGCATTATAACTGGTGGAAAACATGCCCCCCCTCATCTCACTTTTTGCCCGCTGTGCCTCTCCCCCAGAACGTAATGGCCCTTTTGTGTCCTTAAGTTTGAGACCCCTGTAGTAGTATATCTCTATGAGAGAGGATGATTGGCACTATAATAAATAACATTGCATGAACAGCTTGTATTTTACAGACTTTTGGCAATTCACTGACTGGTCTGTAAAATACACACGTGACAAAATTCATACTGCCAGCAATTATCTTCTTTTATCAAGGGTTATTACTGGTAAAAGTTTCAACTGCTGTTCCTGAGATATTAATCACCACTACCCACAACACTGGTTTATTGCTGGATTTAGGTTATTCATATGTTCTCACATTTATATGTATCTATGTATGTATCCGGACTTTGCCCGGCCGTTATCATGTATAGTAGAAACTTGAAATTTTGCACAAATTTTGCTCCCCTCAATGAGTAGAGAAAATGTCTTGTTTTGTTTTTTGAAAATTCCCCCCCAAATAGGTTTTATGGGGGGGATCAATATGCAATGTAAGTTTATGCTAAATTGATCACTAGTTGTGCCTGCTTGGTTTTTGAAAATTCAGTCCTTTATTAGTGATCACAGCCTAACAAAAGGTGAAAGAAGTAACTTATTCATTGATCATCCCTTTTTTCCAACTTTTTAATTGATCACCCCCATATATGGGTGGCAGTGATTCATAATTTCCCTTGGAATGCTAGTTTGGTCTGTAAAATACACACTAGTAACGTGCTCAAAATAAAAATCAACTTCTGTTATAGTGATTTATTACTGGTCCAAGTTCCAAGTTAATAACACTCACGGTTGCCGAGAATTTAGGGTGGATGTACACCCTACCCCTGTATATGTAATCAGGTCTCACTCAGAACACAAAAATGGGTGCCATTTTTGGGCCTCAAAAAATATGGAGGGATTCTTAGGAAATTTTTACACATTAATCCCCATATATGGTATGTTCAAACCATGATAGAATTTGGCTCTTAGGGAAAATGTGTGGGTTAGACAAAATCTCCTAGCCTAATAGTGCAATACCCTATTTTTATATGTAAAAAGCCTGAATACATTTTATTTTCATGTATATGAGGTTTGGCCAGAAAAATGGCCTACCAAGGGCAATTAGGAGAGGAGCAAATGTCATCCCGTGGGATTTTAAATGAAGGGAAGGAATGACTACCGGGAATACATTGCTAATATGGTCTACTAACATGGACTACCAGGTGTTTTGGCTTAATGTTTTGCATAAGATCTCTGTGACATCATTAATCCAAGATGGCCACCACTATGGAGACTCACTTTTCTGAAAGATTTGCATAGGGAGTAATTTATTCATCATAAAAAAAGAAACTAAAAAGATTAAAAGCTATTTTTTCATTGCAACTGAGCTGTAGGCGAGGTTGCTCTTGTCAAATGTATTGGTCACAGAGCTGCCCTATATTTTGGTAACTATTAAAGATAGAAGCATGCAGTTTACACTATTCAATAACATGTGTTTTGAAGAATCATTTAGACTTTTAAAACGACCTGACCCGGGCCGTCCCGACCCGGCCTTTTTGTCACACTTTTTGAAGCTTAATAACTCAGAAACTAATGAAGATAGAAACATGGGGTTTTCATCAATCGATAGCCTTTTAAAATCATTTTAAAATTTATTATGTATGTGGCAAGTGTGAGGGATTTTAGTAGTTGGGGAATTATGGGGGTTTTTTTTGGAGCAGGTTATCCTTGCTTATACGGATGTAAAATACAGTAGCTAAACATAGCATTCAAACAATGTTATTTTACATACATATAAGCAAGGATTACCCTATTTTTCATGTATTTCGGTAACAAATAAAGATTTCCAGAATATGAAACATTAGAATATCGAAAAATATGTAAATATGATTTTTGCGAGTATTTACTAAGTACTAAAACTTAACTATGTAATAGTGAAAGATTCTTGTTTACATTCATTGTGTAAGTGAGAGAGTATTATATCCTCACTTCTAAGGAGGATTTGTTACTAATATCTCTTATCATTTATAAGATATAAGCACTTATCTTCTAAATTGTATGGCACACCCTTGATCATTGAATCATTAAACATGGGGATTTTAAATTTTCATTTTGGAATATACTATGTATTAAACTGCTACATGTATTGGTATCTAAAGAAAGCATGTTTTAAAACTCATTATCAGAGTCCCTGGGGTCTGTTGCATCATCTTCAACTTCATTGTTATTACAAAGCTCTTTGTCACCACAACACTGACACAGTTCTGTACATTTCAGCACATCGTCTTTAAGAGAGGGACGTCTTATTAACTGAATTACTAATTCTGGTTCACAAGGAAAGATACACATAACTGGAGTGTAATTGTACTCTGTCATCTCCCATCCAAAACAAAATGAGTCTGAGGCATCAAAGTCTCCCCAAAGAATCTAGGATTTCTTTATCTGAAGTTTGAAGGTTTTCCAGAAAGATGAGTTCCCTTTTTTAGCCAAACAACCAGTAACATTACAGCCTGAAAGAGCATGAAGGCTTAATAATGCCCTCACCTTTTCTGAACCACTTTTTTTGTCATTTCTATTGTGTCCCTTCAATAACTTCATCAAAAACTGAATAGATCTTAATGAATGTCTTAGTAAGTATGCATTCTGTCCAGTACCTCTTTAAATGTTCAACTTAGATTGGACGATGATTTCTTTACAAACAAAAGCAAGGTAATAAAGATTCTGGAAGGGCAAGAATCTATGTATCCTAAAGATGTATTTCACAATGAAAAAATAGCTATTAATCTTTTTTGTTTCTTTTTTATGCTGAATAAATTACTCCCTATGTAAATATTTCAGAAAAGAATAGTTTCCTTCAGTTGGTACTGTGTGCCGGAGAAAACAGGTACCTAATCATTTATGATCGCTGTCCATGGTGGAATGGCTGAATTACAAAAACTGAAGAAACCATCATATATGAAAACATGCTATGACCGAGCAATTGACTTCAGCAACGTTACAGGAGTATGATTTAGTCTTTAATAATACCTTATAAATTCACACAAAATCTCCATGCGAAAGAAAGGTTAGAAAAACAGAACCTGTTGTGTTCAAAATCACTGACAGTACTAATGTTGCAAATCCCTCAGATAAAGCCATAGTTTTTGCACATAGGATGAAAAGAAGTCTGGTGGCTAGTTGGAGAAATGAAGCAAAGACATTAGAAGGAAAGGATGCGAAAGACCAGCAGAGTACACACGAGGAGGCAGATACAAAAATAATATTTTACTGTTTTTACGCCTCACGTCATAACACTACCACCCTTCATATTTTTTTACCCGACACAGATGTTTTTGTACTTTCACTCTGATGGTCAATATTGTTCCCATATGATACAATGTTTGTGACAGATGTTGGACTAAATAGAAGAATGATAGATCTAGACCGTGTGTGTTCCTGCTTGGGTTAAGAAAGGGTGAGGGCATTATTAGGCCTTCATACTCTTTCAGGCTGCAATGTTACTGGTTTTTGGTTAAAAAAAAAGAAACTCGTCTTTCTGAAAAGTCTTCAAGACTTCAGATAAAGAAATCCTAGATTCTTTGGATGCCTAGAAGAATTTATAAAGGATGATGAACAATTGATTGAGAGATATTTTCTATAGTTTTGAGAAGGGTCATTAATATTCAAATGGTTCTTCGGACGATTGAACTCCTTCTTGTTATTTGTGTTGTAAACACAACGTTTCGGCCAATGCATTCTTCGGCCTTCTTCAGGTGTAGAATCTGAGTGTGATGGGTTAAACAGAAGTTATGTTTAAAGGGGGAAACATAACTTCTGTTTGACCCATCACACTCGGATTTTATACCTGAAGCAGGCAGAGAAAGGATCGGCCGAAACGTGTTTACAACACAAATGACACAAAGGAGTTCAATCGTCCGAAGAACCATTTGAAAATTGATTGAGAGGTTCATTTTTTTAGTCTACTTACCTAGGACAAAGATTTCAAACATCGACCTGCTCTGTTGGGACAACTTCACCAAAAAGACACACATAGAGAAAATCATACCCCAACAAATCAGCGCTAACACTGTATATTTTAAGAGCTCATTACCAGGCGGTGGAGTAGAAACGTGCTGATCAACCACACCCAAATTTGCCAGACCCATCTCATTTTGGATGGGTGATGAAAGAGTACAATTACACTCCAGTTATGTGTATCCTGCTTGTGAACCAGAATCAGTCATTCAGTTAGTAAGATGCCCCTGTCTTAAAGACAATGTGCTGATTGCAAATGTCGAGCTTAGTCGCTGAGATGTACAGAACTGTGTCAGTGTTGTGGTGACAAAGAGCTTTGTAATAACAATGAAGTTGAAGATGATGCAACAGACCCCAGGGACTCTGATAATGAGTTTTAAAACATGCTTTCTTTAGATACCAATACATGTAGCAGTTTAATACATAGTATATTCCAAAATGAAAATTTAAAATCCCCATGTTTAATGATCCAATGATCGAGGGTGTGCCATACAGTTTAGAAGATAAGTGCTTATATCTTATAAATAATAAGAGATATTAGTAACAAATCCTCACTAAAAGTGAGGATATAATGCTCCCTCAATTACACAATGAATATAAACAAGAATTTTTCACTATTACATAGTTAAGTTTTAGTACTTAGTAAATACTCGCAAAAATCATATTTACATATTTTTCGATATTCTAATGTTTCATATTCTGGAAATCTTTATTTGTTACCGAAATACATGAAAAATAGGGTAATCCTTGCTTATATGGAAGTTAAACTAACATTGTTTGAATGCTATGTTTAGCTACTGTATTTTACATCCATATAAGCAAGGATTACCTGCTCCAAAAAAACACCATAATTCCCCAACTACTAAAATCCCTCACACTTGCCACATACATAATACATTTTAAAATGATTTTAAAAGGCTATCGATTGATGAAAACCCCATGTTTCTATCTTCATTAGTTTCTGAGTTATTAAGCTTCAAAAAGTGTGACAAATATGCTGGGTCGGGACAGCCCGGGTCAGGTTGGGACGGCCCGGGTCAGGTTGGGACGGGTCAGGTTGGGACGGCCCGGGTCAGGTCGTTTTAAAAGTCTAAATGATTCTTCAAAACACATGTTATTGAATAGTGTAAACTGAATGCTTCTATCTTTAATAGTTGTTGAGATATAGGGCAGCTCTGTGACCAATACATTTGACAAGAGCAATCTCGCCTACAGCTCAGTCGCAATGAAAAAATAGCTTTTAATCTTTTTTGTTTCATTTTTATGATGAATAATTTACACCCTATGCAAATCTTTCAGAAAAAAACTAGTTATTGTTGAAAATTTGAGTGAGTCTCAATAGTGACGGCCATCTTGGACTATGAGGTCACAGAGACCTTATGCTACAAATTCAGCCAAAACACCTGGTAGTCCATGTTAGTAGACCATATTAGCAATGTATTCCCAGTAGTCATTCCTTCCCTTCATTCAAAATCGCACTGACTGATATTTTGTGACATTTGCTCTCCTACTAAATGGCACCTTTATCCCCTTCAAAGTAAACCCCATGAGACCTAACACACTTATCCCTTCCACCTTTTAAAACAGTCTGCAAAGTCCTCTTTCAGGATTGCCATCAGCTGCATCGTCATGTTCTCTTTAATCTCGTCCATGGTCTGAAATCTCCTCCCTTTTGATGACAAGTCACAGGGAACCAAATCTGGACTGTAGGATGGCTGACAGACCTGGGTAGATGCTATGTTTTACAAAAAAAACCTGCATTAATACAATGGTCACACAGTATACAAGCTAACTCAATGGCGTCTTGCTGCTGACTGAATAATCCCATGGGAGAGTTTCTGTTCATGCATGTACAGTGAGGTCCCCTCTGATTGGTTGCCAAGTTACATCATAGCTGTGCAACCGCTTCTAGAGATATTCAAAATAGTTTTCCAGACAGACCCTGTTATGCAACCACCTATTTTTATATGAAATAAACATGAATACAGGAATATGTTGAATAGTGTGGTTTTGATGTAGTATGGTTATGGTATTGCTGTACAAATTAATGTAACTATGTATCTGAAGAAAAAAACACATTAAATTATAATAAGACCTTGAATAGTGCGGTTGTGATTAATGCAGGTTTTGATGTAGTACAGTTACGGTATTGCTGTACAAATTAATGTAACTATGTATAATCTGAAGAAAAAACAATTAAATTATAATAAGACTTTGAACAGTGCGGTTTTGAAGAGTACAGAAAATTTTGGAACAAATTAACTGCACTAATCAAGGTATGCCTGTATATTTTATTTTCAGATATAATGCAACCTCCTATTTTTGTATATGAAAAACATGAAAATATTTTATTTTCATGTATAATGTGATCCCCTATTTTTAATCACTGCTACCCACAATACTGGTTTAAATACTGTTGCTGGGTTTAGGTTATTTTTGTGTTCTGACATTTATACGTATCTATGTATCTGGACTTCGCCCAGCCCTAACTGTTCATAGTAGAAACTTGAAATTTTACACACACACTCCCCTCAATGAGTGGGGAAAATCTTCTTTTTTTTTAAATTCCCCCCCTAAATTCAATATGCAATGTAAATTCATGCTACATTGGTCACTAGTTTGTGCCCACTTGTTTTTTTGAAAATTCAGACTTTTTTTAGTGATCACAGCCCAACTTTTTAATTGATCACCCCCAACACAGCATAATATCCCATGGGAATCTAGTTATATGTAAAAAGCATAAAAGATATTTTATTTTTGTGCATAATCTGACCTCCTAATTTTATATGTAAAAAGCATGAAGCTATTTTATTTTCATGTATAATGTGACCTTGTGATTTTATATGTTTCATGTATAATGTGACACCCTATTTTTATACAAAAAAAAAACATGAAGATATTCTATTTTTGCGTATAATGTAATCCCCACTTTACTGTGCATGGAAAGTGCGAAACGATCAGTTTTCAGTTTGTGCAACACATCTTATTCAAACACACTATTGTTCGGCGATCAGAGTCGCCTGCAGTGACAGGACAAACATTTTGCTCGGCGAACAAAGTTACCTAAGTGCTAAGGTTAAAGGCATGAATATATTTTACTTTCGTGTGTCATACAACCCCACTTTACTATGCATAGAAAGTGTGAAAGAATCAGTTTTCATCATTGTGTAAGGTATGGTCAGACTATTCTCCTTGCCTATATGTTCATTTATTCACAACGTTTCATCCATATACGCTCCTGTCTTTGTCAGTGTTCTTTGTTCTAGAATATGGAATCATTTCCTAGAATGCATGCTTGTATTCTACTTGACATGTCACATCCATTTTTTGTTTTTTTAAATATATATTCCTATACATCAGTATTATGTTTGGTGTCAAATTTCAAGATGCTTCCCCTTGATCAAGTGATCTCTTTCCTTTTGTAGAAATGGCTTTTTTGATAGGAGGTTCCCAGCTGCTATTTGTATCGATACTCGGTCGGATATTTGATTCGACTGAGCATAGTATATGTGCAGCTTCTTTCTCTGTCTATTATTTGGAACTCATTCCATAAGGGCCTGTGTCCACCCCTCTCCCTCCATACATGGTCAGCCATGCCAGATTTAAACGTGTCGTTGCATGTTACAGCTTTCCTGTGTTCATTGATTTTTCTGAAGTGGTCCCACTCTACGCACATACCTCTCCAGAACTAAACCATCAACCAAGGAAAACATGACCAGAAATTGTGTCTATAATATTTCAGGTAGCTGTTGTAGACACTATAAGGAGGGAAACAAGTTGACCCCTAAAAATAAGAATCAAAGAACACAGGGAAGCTGTAACATGCGGCGACATGTTCAAATCTGGCATGGCCTCTTCTCCTCCTCCTCTTCTCCCTCTCTCACTGAGTGAGGAAAGATTCACAACTTTTTAGACTGTTTCAAGTTAGTTTGATTTGAAATCTAGGTCAGACCTTCAGGTCAATCGGGAGTACCATTCTCCTTCTCTTCATCTTCAATTGCTGAGAAAAGGCGATAGCCAAGGATGTAGGACTTAATAATTTAAAGGCTCAATGTTCGCTCATTCTCTCTGTCTTTCTGTGGCTTCCTTTTGATACAAGTACAAATTTTTGCAAAAAATGAATGAAAAAACTTTTCACATTTGTTAAAAAATATCTAAGTAAACATTTCATTTGTTTATTAGAAACTGTCACCAAAATTGTCAAAATAGGCTTCTTCAGTTTTCAAGTCGGTCTGGCTGCCTGACTGTGTATGTATCACGTATACAGGCCGCACCAATTTTTGAAAATTTACTCATTGTGTCTAGGAAAAACATTTTTTTTTAAATTCACCTCCTAAATAGGTTTTTAGTAAAATTACATTGTAAATTGAACCAATTTACAATGTAATTTTATGCTAAAATGATCCTTAGTTTGTGCCCGCTTGTTTTTTAAAAATTCAGACTTTTTAGTGATCTAACAAAAGGTGTGAGAAGTTGAGTTGATCACCTGTTTTTTTAATTGATCACCCCCAACATGGCATGCAGCCAAAAGATGCTGGTAACATGTCAGTTTCTATTGAGTGACTAAACTTGTTCTTAATTACTTTTATTTTTTGTTCTTTGTTTATATTTTCATATACATAAACAAAAGTCACTAATTGTTATAGTTGCTAATTACTGGGTATCGCCTTGCTAAAAGGTTTGTCATTAATTGTAGGTTGCTAATAATTGCGGCAACCACATGGACAGTTATGAAATGTAAGGATGGTGGATACATCATTGCACTTATGGTTCTTGGTTCTGTATTTCTCCTCTCCACAGTTGTAATTACTTATGCAAAATTTTGTCTCAGAAAAAAAAAACCTTCAGTCTGGATTCCTACGAAATGGTTGATTTTTCAATGAGTAAGTAAATAGTGCCCTTACGCTGGCTATGGCTTCAGCCATCCCTGTTTGAACTCCACGTATCACATTACTACTTACTCAGCCCATTTACGATATGTGAAATAGACTTAGAGGCAACAAGTACCTGAAGTGGCGTCACTCACTTCACCCTGTGCTAATTTACCCATAGCTAAGGAGAGAGATGTATTCATGCCTTTCCCAAGGGCATTAGTGTGAATTGAACAGCTGGAGTTTGAACTCAGTCCATTCTCTGTACCGTTACCCACTCTAGCCAAGCAAAGACAGTCATATATATGCAGGTTGGCTGTTTACAAGATGAACTGTTTTAGAGGGGATCACTGTACATAGCAGCTACCTTGTTGATAAGTAAACAAAATTGCCAAAATAATACTGGGATCTATTGTAAATCTAAGGAAAAACAGCCAAATATGAGTGGAAAAAATGGACCATTATTCAAAGGCCATCTCAACTGCTAAATTGATCATAATAAAACAATAAAAGTTTCGACTCACATGTTTTTATTCACTTCACTATCAATCAGCAAATCGTTTTAATCGTATTTGGTACTTCTTTGGACAGTGTTTTCTTTTTAAGTTGCCACAAGAGCCAAACATATATATATATATACTAAATACAGTCTATATATTATATATATAAACACAAAAATTAATTTAATTTTTGTAATAAATAAATAATATAACTTGTTTGTTTTCAAACTCATTCAGCAATAGTGAAGAAGTATCGAGCAAATTAATTTCTTTGTTTATACAATGAATTGACAGATATTTCAGACTTGATGTCTTAATTATTATATGTGTATTCAAGTTGTCCAGTCTTTTTTACTAAAGTGCACTAAAACATAGATGCTTTCAAATTTTCATCTAGAAAAACTTGACCCCCAAATAAACGTTCACATAAAATAACCGCCCATGGGTATATCCTGGTACTCACGTATAAAGCAACCCCCTCACCTAACTTGGCTTCTGACACTGATACAAAATTTCTCATACAAGGGAAGTGCCCATTCCAAAGGTGCATGTTTAGAAAGAGCCAGACTTTATGGTGTGTGGAGCAGCCTGCCATAATTGTCATGTAAAATAATTTTCCGTCAGTTATACAAAACTACAGCCTCAAAATATTTCAGTTACTTCTATTCAGTGTTGCCAATTTAGATATTTTATATCAAAATTTAGATAATTCTAAAGAGTGGAAGTCAATGGAGATAATTCATCGAAATTATGAAGAAAGATCTATAATTTTTAATGTTTTATGTTTTTATTTTTTATTGGATCTCTCGAGAACTGCTGATCCCAAAAACTTTGTTTTCGTTTTTTACACACCTTTACTCCAAAGCTTATTTCATCTAATCGTACACATCGTAAAGACAATCTATGACTCTACTATACTATTAATATCATTGTCATATGAAGACCACACTGGGAAAACGATCAAACTCCATTTTTTGCATTTTTTTTAGTTACTACCTCTACTAGGTTTGACTACAGTTAGACTGTATAGTTATTTACAATACAACTGTAAAAACGATCAGACTCAACGGTTATTTAGCTTTTAAGTTTACCAATCCACTAAAAGAACTATTAGATTTTGAAGTTTAAAATCCAAATTAATCAAAATTATAAAAACGTCAGTTTGATCGTTTTTCCAGTGTGGTCTTCCTATATCATCGCATTGGCTCAAAAAGGCTGTATGTCCATTTTTATGGTTTTGAGATATGAGCAATTAAATATTATGAACAGTTATATTTTGATGGCAGAAAAAACAGAAAAGGTGATTGTAACAATGTTTTTTGCTAATTTTGCACTCTTTCCACAGCTCTGCTTATATTTATACTACATGTGTTTTTGTTAATTTTGCACTCTTTTCACAGCTCAGTTTTGTGGACATAAGTCTTTCTTGAATCAATGCACTTCGAGTTAAGGCCTTTTTGACACAAGTTTCTGTATTTGATTTACCTCAAGTGAAAGTCAATATCTCCAGATATGATAGCCTTTTCATGAGTGTATTTGGACATAAGGCTGTTTTGAAGTAAGAAACTGATGTAACATTTGTAAATATGTAAAAATGTTATTTTTCCAAAAAGTGGACATACAGCTTTTTTAATCCAATGTGATGATATATGATATCATTATCAAAAACTCGATACTGCACTGCCTAATATATCTGGCAATGTCAACTACATACAATGGTCAGTTGTCGAGTAATTGTGGTGCATATAGACACACATTGATTTCTTCAATTGTAGTTAGATTGTATATGAATAAGTATGGTAATTCAGAAATTTCTCTTTTGTGTGTGTTCATTCAGAAATTTCTCTTTTGTGTGTGTTATATATAGTCATGCACGTGTGAGTTCGGTTGTACCTGGTTATATTATTAGTAATCACTTAAGAAGCAGCTGCTCAAGTAAAATAAGGGAGAGTGAAAAGGATGGATGAAAGCGGAAAGGTAAGAAGATGACCTTGCAGGATCATGGGCGTGGCAAGGAAATGCTCTAGTCCCGTGGGCTGTCCATCACGGAGGCGACCCACCAAGCCATCGACTACTGTCTCCACCTTCCCCGCAACACCTTGTAGGACAATTGGTAGATAAAATAAACAGGTCTGATTAGTCACTCAATAGAAACCATCACATGACCAACATCTTTTGGCAGTATGCCATGTTGGGGTTGATCAATTAAACAATTGGGAAAAGGGGTGATCAATGAATAAGTTACTTCTCTTGCCTTTTGTTGAGCAGTGATCACTAAAAAAATCTGAATGCTGCCAGACACAAACTAAGGGACTAATTTAGGGTAAACTTACATTTCAAATTGAACCCACCATTAAAAACCTATTTAGGTGTGTGTGTGTGTGGAGGGGGGGTGATTTAAAAAACCCACAAAAACTATTTTTTCTAGACATAATAAGGAGTAAATGTTTAAATTTTCAACCCTCTAGCTCCATTGTGATACATAGCCAGCAAGCCAGGCAGACCAACCTAAAAACTGAAGAAACCTATGTTGACAGTTTGGGTGACAGTTTTGGTTGATGGTTTCTAATAAATAAAAACTTAAGAAGCAATCAATATATATGTATATAAAAGGTGACTGTCCACTGACAGAGCTATTTGTGGAGTGTGTAACACCTGTGCATATTTATATGGTTGATAGTGTCTGTGTACACAAAGCATGCTAGATGTATGTGTCTTTGTAAGACCATGTATATTTGTAAGTAAATGCCTTAGTGTCACCGGAATTGCGGTCAAAGTTGAAAGAAATCTGGTCAATAGTCAAAGGGTATTTTTTACTAACTCCAAATCTAACTTTAAAATAAAACTTATTATTATACTAGCATTCCAAGGGAAATTATGAATCACCATCACTGTGTTGGGGGTGATCAATTAAAAAGTTGGGCTGTGATCGCTAAGAAAAGGTCTGAATTTTCAAAAAACAAGCAGGCACTAACTAGTGACCAAATTAGCATAAACTTACATTGCATATTGGACCCCCCTCTAATAACCTATTTAGGTGGGGAATTATGAGGCATACACACACATTCACTTCACTTCTGTATTGATTTCTGACCACTGACAATCCTTTTCTTCCTTATTTTCAATGCAATCCTATTGTAAAATCATTAGCAATGCACTGGTTTATTGCTGGGTTTAGGTTATTCATGTGTTCTCACATTTATATGTATCTATTTATCCAGACTTTCCCCAGCACTAACCGTTTATAGTAGAAATTTGAAATTTTGCACACACACCCTCCTCAATGAGTAGAGAAAATGTTTTTTTTGTTTTTTGAAAATTTCCCTCTAAATAGGTTTTAAGTTCATGCTAAATTGGTCACTAGTTAGAGCCCGCTTGTTTTTTTGAAAATTCAGACCTTTTTAGTGATCTCAGCTCAATTTTTAATTGATCACCCCCAACATAGCATATATGGGTGATGGTGATTCATAATTTCCCTTGGATATTCAATATGCACTTTAAGTTTATGCTAAATTGGCCACTAGTTTGTGCCCGCTTGTTTTTTTCAAAATTCAGACCTTTTTTAGTGATCACAGTCCAACAAAAGGCGAGAGAAATAATTTATTAATTCCAACTTTTTAATTGATCACCCCCAACACAGCATATATGAGTGGCAGTGATTCATAATTTCCCTTGGAATACTAGTTTACATTGATTCCTGACCACTGACAATCTCTTTCTTTCTAATTCTTAATGCAATCCTATTGTAAAATCATTAGCAGTGCATTTACATTATACATCTAATAGCCCTATTCTGTCAGTAACACTTGCCTTGATTCCTTACTCGAGAGACTAACAGCAAGACCTTCCGGGTGTGGATCTATAGTCTCTCTCGAGACTGATGGATGCCACCAATAGAAAAGTATACAAGTCAGAATCAGAGAAGGGATGAAGTACTGACTCGGCTCCGAGGCCCTTCTGGTGTTTGTACACCTGTCTATGAATATAGATATACACCAAGCAGGTAGTAGGAAGCCTTTAAAAAAACACCAGGTACTTTTAACGTGTGTTTGCATGAAACACACTGTTTGAGACCAGTTTATAGAGAAAACATGTCGTCATATGTAAGTGTCAGTACAAGTCTTGGGATAAATTAAAATGTATCCCTGCTCACATGTGTGTTGATCTTATGTTTATAAGTAGGGAACATATGTACACCAGGAGACGTTTGATAGCAGTCTCTTGTTTCTCGGTATAGGTTTTATTTCTTTTGTGGAATTTTGTTTTGAATTTCAGTGGAACCTCTCGTAATGAGGACAATCCGTTCCACAAAACGTCTTGTTAGATGAAAATATGTTGAGTGAATAATTGAACCTATAGGATTTCAGTAATTCGTTCCAAATAAAAATATTGGACCCCTAAAATCTTATAACCTTATAACTTTTTAAATAATGTATAAATACAAATAAACATGTAAATAATGTAATAAATAAATAAAATAATCTTATTATAATTCACCAAATGTCCATCTGTCCATCTGTCTGAAAATAAGCACCTAGATACTAGATATAAATCTGGATAATTTTATGAAATTTTGTAGGGTTTTTTTTTCTTGCAAACTGAAAATATTTTGCTAAGAGATTTTTTTGGCAATTGGGACCTCTCACTAAAAAGTCCTTTGCTATGAGAAGTACCAATGTATAATACAAGAAACTGAGAAGTACCAATGTATAATAAAAGAAACTGGAGTAGTGCTTTTCTCAGTCTCTCTTCCTACATTCTTATGATTAGACAATTGTGAATTTTAATGCTCATGCCTTTGCAAACAAACAGTGAAGCAGAGGATATCTCTTATCAGATAATTCTTCCTAGTTAATTTATCCTTGCGATGTTGCTTGCTGCGAGTTCAATCCCTGGGTCGGGTAGTGTATAAAAGTAACATACTCTGGTTCAGGCAAACGGAAACAACACTTACCAGTTCACCATCAGTAAGTAAGGAATCGTTTTAGTGTCATTATAACCTGCTGCGATCCAATTCTTGACCTCTTAGCTGGCATAGATGGGTACTTTATATCACAGAACATCATTTATACCAGGGATCGGCAACCTTTTTGCCTCTGCAGTCTGGATCACCTATGCGGGCTATATAAATGCCATAAAAAGCAGAATTATTTTTTTAAATACACCTAATTATATATTTTAAATTACTTGAAATACGTTTTTTTGACCAGTTAATTGACTCATTAAGCCAGCTTCAGTTTGGTTGGGCTGGGATTAAACTAATAAGAAAATTGATGTTAAATTTGGCATGACTGATATCAGAAATAAAGATTGTTTTTAAATATTGATATTCTAATTCTAGGATGTGACCGTCATTTCACTTAGGCTGTTCCATGCGTTTGCTACTCTTGCTGAGAAGAAATTTTTTATAACACCAGCAGAGGTCTGAATTTGTAGTTTATGGCTGTGTCCTCTGGTTTTACTGCAGATAGATGAAGTCAGCATTTTGCCCCAAACCATTGGATAACACATGCTAGAAAATCATTTGTACTTAACCAAGGATGCCAATTAGTAATTTATTTCAATCAAGGCATCTTTTGAATCTAATAAAATGACACAAAGAATCTTTAAAAATAAGCATAGTATCACAATATTTGCTCGCAGGCCAGTTAAAATCCCTTTGTGGCCAGATCCGGCCCGTGGGCAGTAGGTTGCCAACCCCTGATTTATACCATCATTGCTAAGAAATATAATTTGAAGCAAGGCCAGGTCAAGGTCCTGGCAACACAAGGGAAGTGACCAAGGGCAGGGCTCCTCAACCTTTTTTGCATCAGAGATCAGTTTAATATTGACAATAATTTTGCAGGGGTGGGGAGGGTTAATCACGACTGAAATATAGGTGATAAGTCACTTATAAGTGGCTAATACATTCAATTTCGTTCCTAAAAGTGTTTATTTAACAAATTTGATATCAAGGTCCAAGAAGATAAATTTGTTTTTATAGATATCATTTCATATTGCCAAATCGTATTGTTTCCTTGCAGCCTGGTACCGGACTGCAATCTAGTGGTTGAGGACCATTTGCATAGGGCGGCAAGTGCTAGGGAGCGCCTCTCATGTGTCTGAGACAGTAGGACTTTCTAAATACAAATGGGAAAATGAATAAATCAAATAGAATAAAAACAGTCAAAATAGGGAGATTCCCTGATGTGGATCAGACTTTTCAGGAATATCTGACAGTTGCATACTTGATCACCTGATTATTGTGATAAACTTTTTATTCCTATGTATTAATTTTTCTCACTTATACAGTAAACCCTCGCTATAACTAACCTTGATATAACAAATTTCGGCTTGGACGTACTTGTGGATCCATCCAAACTGATTTGGATTAACCAAAAGAAGTTCGATAAATGCAGCAAACACATCGACCATAATGAACTTTCTTCTTATTTACTGATTGAAGTTCGATAAATGCGGTGAACATGTGGACCATATAAATGCAGTGAACTTGTGGACCATACCATAACAAACTTTCTACTTATATACCAAACGATGTTCGTTAAATGCAGTGAACTACCAAACTTCTTATTTACCGAACAAGGGGCAACCATCGGTTCTAACAAACTTTTGGCTTTAACGACCACCCCCTCCCCCCTAATCGGTTCGTTATAGCAAGCACTTACTGTTCAGCTTGCCCGGGGCCCCAGGAACCTTAGGGCCATCCCTGAGAGTCTTCATTGATGGTTGTAATAAAATGGCTTTACTTATGTTTATTTTATTGAATTTAAACAGTCTGATAAAATGGAAGAGAAAAACAGGAGAGAGAAAGAAAGCCTCAGTAAACTTTGTGTCCTGTTTCCGATTATGTTTCCATTAGGAATCAAGTGTGTGGGTGTGTGGAGGTCAACAGGGGAGAGTAAGAGATTTGGCTGGCTAACTGAGCAACTGCAGCTAGCCTGCCGTGTAAATAACAATGACCGTTTTTTCTTTTTTGGTCTTTTTGTTTTTTAAAAACCTGCCAAGGTGACAAAACTAGAAAGGCTAGTTGTTGTTGTTTATATGAATATATGGGTGGGGGGGTATGAGTGTGTGTGTCTGTGAGAACGAGAGAGAAAGTGTGTGTGTGTGTGTGAGGGAGAGAGAGAAAGTTAAGAATTAAAGGCATGTGAGGAGGAAGAAGAAAAGTAGAAAGCAAAAACTAGAAAAGAAAAGGGCAAGAGAGAGAGAGAGAGAGACAAAAGAAAGTAAAAGAGAAAGGCATGTGAGTGAGAGAAAGAAGAGGTATGTGTGAGAGAGAGGGAGGGAGAGAGAAAAGAGAAAGGCATGTGGGTGAGTGGAAGAAAAGCAGAAAGCAGAGAAAACAGAAAGAGAAAAGGGCTAGATAGAGAGAGGTGGGGATACAAAAGAAAAGAAAAGAGGAGGCTGTAAAGAAAGAAGCAATAGAGGTGGAAAAAGGAGGTACAAAAAAGATGGGGAGAAAGAAAGAAAGGAGAGAGAGGGAGAGAAAGAGGTCAAAATAGGAAAGAGGAGGTAAACAAAATAGAGAAAAATAGAGAAGAGAGAGTTTGTACTTTTCTGTCCTTATTTACCTTTTAGATGAGATTTATCTCCTCCCCCCCCCCCCAACGAGGTCAAATTTGACACAAGTTTGGCTTGGGGGCCAATATTTTTCCAGGAGTGGCTGAAACATTATTTTAACACCCGACATTACATAATGTGTAACTATTTTGTACTATGATCATCAGAAATCCAGGGTTGGCTCAGCCCCCCCCCCCGGTCTGCAGCCACTGCATGGGGGCGTACGTGTGAGCAAGGACAAATATTGCGCAGTCCCTGCAACAAGTGTCACACAGGCGTCAGAAATGTCATTCCGACCCTCCCTTTATAGTAAAAACTTGAAATTTTGCACACACACTCCCCTCAATGAGTAGAGAAAATGTTTTTTTAAATTACCCCCTAAAAGGGTTTTTGGAGGGGGATTCAATTTTCAATGTAAGTTTATGCCAAATTGATCCCTTAGTTTGTCTCCAGCAGCATTCTCACTTCTTTTTTGATAATTCCCCTTCAAAATAGGGTTATAGTGGGGGGTTCAATTTTCAATGTAAGCTTATGCTAAATTGGTCACTAGTTTGTGCCCAGACATTTTTTAGTGATCACAGCCCAACTTTTTAATTGGTCACCCCCAACACAGCTTATATGGGTGACAGTGATTCATAATTTCCATTGGAATGCTATTTCCTTAGCCCATGACCCTACCTTCTACTAAATGCCATTGAAATTCATTGAGAACTTTTGGAGTTATTGTTTAGAATAACAGACAAACATGATTGAATACATATACCTCTTCAGACTTCCGTTGGTTGAGGTACACTATATAATAAGAAGTAAAAGTGTTAGATATTAAAAAAGAAGAAAAAAACCTAAAGAGAAGGGAAAAAAAGCCTCTTGTAGCCAATTGTAATGATGTATGAAAAATCCTATTTGGCCAATGCAGAGATTTTCTTTTTTTACTCTTTCTTTTGCTTTGTTGTTGTTGTTGTTGTTGTGGTATTGGTTATTTGTTGTTGTCTCACCACCAATCTTGTTGCCAACTTTGTGAGTCAGTTTTAATTTAGCCTTCCTGGAAGCTCTCTCTCTCTCTCTCAGCATGGCAGCCTATTTTTAAAAGTTGCAAATGTGTGTGTGTGTTTTTGAAGTACTAATATTTGCTATGTGATTTTATTATGGCCTGATGTATGTATGTATGCATGGATAGATATATGAATAGAGATAGATAGATTCCTAAATTGTGGCCTTTTCTTTACAAGTTCATGTCAGCCATTTTTTTTCCCTCTGATGATGGCCTATGGTCGAAACATGTTAGGAACACAAAAACGAAATAAAATCATTTTTACACTCACCCCTGTCTGTGCGTCCTTCATATATTCACCCCTATAGATATAGATATAGATATATATAATACTACAAAGACGACAAATGTTTATTTCTAAGTAATTTTATGGTCTATAGACACTCAAATGGTTGCAGCCTACAGGCTGCAAATTTGTGTACAAGGGTAACTTGACCCAATGAAGAACATAGGATAGGTGGTGCTGACCTCTGGTGATCTCTAAAG
>VCCN01001195.1:107442-124187 GCA_006491835.1 Architeuthis dux
GAATCACTGCCATCCATATATGCAGTGTTGGGGGTGATCAATCAAAAAGTTGGAAAAAGAGATGATCGATGAATAAGTTACTTCTCTCGCCTTTTGTTGGGTTGTGATCACTAAAAAGGTCTGAATTTTCAAAAAACAAATGGGCACAAACTAGTGACCAATTTAGCATAAACTTACATTGCAAATTGAACCCCCCCCCCTCTAAAAGTCACAGGTAAAATAACAGGAAAGAATATTTTGCACTGCAATGATAACAATTAGACAGGTAGTTTCCTTATTGCTTGTCTGTATGAGACTCTGTGTATGCATGCACTGCGATTACTCGACAACTGACCATTGTACGAAGTTGACATTCGCCAGATATATTAGTCAGCATACAAGACATTCAAGGCATTGCAGTGTTTCGATCAGTGGTTCAGGAGAAATCTAATGAATAAATTTTAAAATTACAGATTATGGATCTTTCTTCATAGTTTCTATAATTATTTCCCTTCACCTCTACTCTTTAGAATTATCTAAAGTTAGATATAGAATATCTAAATTGGCAACACTGAAGAGAAGTAACCGAAATATTTCAAAGCTGTAGTTTTGTAAAATGGACTTACCATAAAGTCTGGACCCTTCCAAACATGCACCTTTGGAATGGGCACCGCCCTAGTTTAATTAGATGCTCACTCACAGTGGATCAGACAAAATAATATTGGCCTTCAAAGATGAACAAAGAAAAAATGCTCCTTAGTAAACAGGTTGTGTTTCAAAATAATGCCTACCTGGATTGATTTTCTATTTTGTTTAGTGTGGGTGTGAGTGTATAGGCACACACAATGAAATATTTATACCTGTATGTGTTGTGTATTGATTCCATAACAACTAGAACTAGCATTCCAAGGGAAATTATGAATCACAGCCACCTATATATGCTCATTTTTACTTTGTGAATTAAACAGTGGTGATGGTAGTGATCACTAAAAAGTCCAAATTCTTTTGTGAGAATGCTGCTGGACACAAACTAAGGGATTAATTTGGCATAAACTTACATTGTAAATTGAACCTCCCACTAAAAACCTATTTTGAGGGGGATTTTTCAAAAAAACAAAGAAAACGAAGCTATGTGTGTGTGTGTGTGTGCAAAAATATCGAGTTTCTACTATGAACGGTTAGGGCTGTGCAAAGTCTGGATACATGATAGATACATAGACACATATAAATGTTAGAACACATGAATAACCTAAACGCAGCAACAGTGATTAAACCGGTCTGTTGCCAATTTAGCATATATCGTGCTAGTTTCAGCACGTTTCTTGTTTTGGCAGCGCAAAAATTAGTGCATTTGTGCTTAAACATTTTTACCATTTTGGGACATTTCTTCGCTATTTTCAACCATTTTTGGTGTCTTTTTGGCAGTTTTTGACTATTCTTTTGGCTATTTAAAAACAATTTAGCTCTTTTTGGCAAACTAGACAAATATATTTTTTGAGTTGGCAAAACTGGTTGTGGGTAGTGGTGATTAATAATTCTTTCAGAGTCTCTGCTTTTTCTTTAATTAGTTTTCTGTTTAGATGAATACTGAATTAAACTAGAAAGCACTCAGAGAGCGCATACCTCTGCAAATGCAATACACTAACTAAAAATTGAATGAAAATCAGTTTATATATAGCTACGATGTAGGGGAGATAACTGTCCAAAAGATCCTGGCCCAAAATTTGATCCATTCTTCCTTAGCCCATGGCCTACCCTTCCACAAAATGTCATTGAGATTCATTGAGAACTTTTGGAAATATTGTGTAGACAAACATGAGTGAATACATGTAATAAACCGAAAAGAATTGACTGATGTAAGATATCCCCTAAGAGGGCAGAAGAATAAGAACAGTCTACCTTCTCAGCTTGGTTGCTATAGTCATAACATTTTGGCTGTTGTACTTTCTGGCCTTCTTTGGGTTGATTTCATATTTGGTAAAATAAGATAATTGAAAGAATCAGCACGCATGCTATGCTCTAATAACCTCTTCAGCAAGCCGACCATAGAAATGAACACCCATTGGGAGACTGATTGGTAGGGAACAGACATCTAACTACAATTGAAGAAATCTCCATGACTGTGTGTGTATGCAACGTGATTACTCAACAACTGACCATTGTACGAAGTTGGTATTCACCAGATATATTAGTCAGCACACAAGGCAGTGCAGTGTCAGGTTTGAAGTTTTTTGAAAACAGGACTATAACGAGTAAAATGAGGACACTAATCGATACTGATTAATACATAATGATATAGTTAACAATTTCCATCTTGATTAACTCTTATATTAATTTTTTAAATGAATGTCATTATCAAGGGAAATAACTCCTGATTAAATTTATCCCTCCCTTTGACCATTAGGTGAATTCTTTTATTTTTTTCTATTCAATTCATAGAAGAGTTCCATTATTAATCACCGCTACCCGCAACAAACCTGTTTAAACACTGTTGCTGGGTTTAGGTTATCTATCGTTGTATCCTGACTTTTCCAAGCCCTAACCGTTCATAGTAGAAACTTGAAATTTGCACACACTCCCCTCAATGAGTGGGGAAAATATTTTTTATTTTTAAAAATTCCCCCCAAAATAGGTTTTTAGTGGGGGGTTCAATTTTCAATGAAAGCTTATGCCAAATTGATCCCTTAGTTTGTGTCCAGCAGCATTCTCACTTGTTTTTTATTTAAATTTGGACTTTTTAGTGATCACTACCATCACCACTGTTTAATTCACAAAGTAAAAAGAAGCATATATAGGTGGCTGTGATTCATAATTTCCCTTGGAATGTTAGTTCTAGTTGTTATGGAATCAATACACGACACACACAGGTATAAATATTTCATTGGGTGCGCCTATACACTCACACCCACACTAAACAAAATACCTATTTTTTGAAAGTTTGCACTTTTTAGTGATCCCTGCCCACCACCCCTACTAATTTACAAGGTAAAAAGGTACATATATAGGTGTTTTTAATTCTATTTATTAAAAAGTTCCACTGTCAATACAAGCGGTTACAAGCGGTCCATGAATTTAATAGTAAAGTGGTTGTGTGAAATTCTAAAATGAGTCATTATCATTCTTCCACAGATTAGTCAGACTAATATTCTCATCCTTGTTGGGTTTATGGCTTACGGCCAAATCATTGGATACACTGCTTCTTGACAGAAGTTAAACAATGTCGAGCCTGGTCAGTGCTAAGATAGAATACCAGGTTCCATAAGCGAGAATGGTGAAGTGAGTGACGTCACTTCAGGTGTTTGTCACCTCTAAGTCTATTTCACACATTGCCGGCCGAGACAAGAGAAACTTGTGATATGTGAAGCCTGGGCAGGTACAGCTGATGCCGTAGCCAGCGTAAGGGCACTAGCTAGCTGTTGGGTTTATAACTGCATTTTAGCCAATGTATTCTTTTGTCTTCCTCAAGAAAAGAATTCATCTTAATTGAAAGGAGTTTGTAGTATTGATAATTGTAGATCTGGGCATTGAAGTTACCTGTAAGAATATCTGACACCCAGATCCACAACTATCAATAGTAGGACCCCTACCCCTCCTGCTAGATGAATTATACACTTGTATATATAGGTACATCAATAAGTCTGTAGCCTAATGATAAAGCATTTATTTTACACAACAAATATTTTATCAACATAATCTCCATCCTTGTTAATGCACTTAATTCAGTGAAAGTTTCATATAAAAATTTCATATAAAAATTCAGCTAATTACAATGAGGGTGGATCAATAAGTCTGTAGCCTGACACATAACTTTATCTTCATAATTAGGTTGCAGACTTATTGATGTAGATATATTTTTTTATAATACCCTTACGCTGGCTACGGCCTCAGCCATAGCTGCTCAGGCTCCACATATCACATTACTACATACTCGGGCCCGTTTGCGATATGTGAAATAGATTCTGAAGCGACAAGCTCCCAAAGTGGTGTCACTCACTTGCTCCTGTACTATTTGACCCATAGCTTGGGGGAGAGATGGATTCATGACTTTCCTAAGGGCATTAGTGTAAAGTGAATACAAACCGCCTTAACCGGAGTTTGAACTTGTCTTGCAGAGTCCATTCTCCGTGCCGTTACCTGCTCGGCCAGCCCACACCTCCTGATGTAGATATGAATAAATAAAATAAAAACGTTGAATTTGTTTGCTTAAAACCTTTTTCTTCTTTCCAAGTGTCATTCAAGAGTTGAAAAAAAGGAAATGAAATTGTAGTCCAATCCTGAATTGAACTAAACAAACAGACAAATCGTTTCTGTCCTGTTTTACAACTGGTAAGTATACAAGTAATGAACTTCATGTAATGCGATTGTAATGAGGCAGAGGAGATTGAGGGAGAGGGGATGGGCGCCTTCTTCATTTGTTTAATCTTGCCTCCAGCATTCCTTGCAGATGGGGATCACCAGACTCCCCGGGGTCTCTGCGTGTGTGCATTTCTGTGTGTCTGTCTGTCTGTATGTGTTTCTGTATCTGTATCTGTGTGTGTGTGTGTGTGTGTGTGTGTGTGTGTGTGTGTGCGTGCATGCGTAAGTAGGTTTTTAGTGGGACTTCAATTTGCAATTAATTAAGCTAAATTTATTTATTTAGTCTTGCCTCCAGCAATTGTTGCAGTTGGGGATAACCAGACTCCCTGTCTGTATCTGTGTCTGTAAATTGATCCCTTAGTTTGTGTCCAGCAGCATTCATGCTTGTTTTTTTAAAATTCAGACTTTTTTTAGTGACCATTGCCCGACAACATGCGAGAGAAGTAACTTTTTTTCTCCAATTTTTAAATGATCACCCCCAACATGGCATGCTGCCAAGAGACATTGGTCATGTGACGGTTTCTATTTAATCACTAACCAGATCTGACTTTTTTTGCTTTCAGTCTCTTTCTATCCTCTCTTTCTTTAACTTTTTTTTGCTTTAATTTTCCTCTCTCATCCTCATTCCCCTATTCTCTTTCTTTCTCTCTATTCCTCTCCCTCTCTCACTTTCTCTCTTTCTCTCTTTCTTCATCTGTCAACTATCTTTTTTTGCATTTATTTTCCTCTCTCTCTTTTCTCTCTACTTTTCTTAATTTTATTTTCCTCTAACAAGTGTGGGGCACACTACAGTCCATAGCTTGCTTACCACTTAACCACAAGGTGCCCTAAATGGTTATTTACTAACCTTAGCCTAAACTGATACTCAGTGTGAATCAAACTCAACACAGTCGTAAATGTGAGGCTAGCTTACTGACCTCTATCATGAGGTGCCCTCATCAATTAAGCTTTAACTCTTAAATTCATAAAAAATATTGAATGCCATTATCAAGGAAAATAACTCCTGATTAAAATTATCACCTTTTGACCATTTGGTGAATTTTTAAATATTTTTCTATTCAATTCACAGAAAAATTTCATCATTTTTAATTCTATTCATTGAAGAGTTCCACTGTCAGTACAAGCTGTCCATGAATTTAAGAGTTAGTGGTCTGTGATATCAGCTTGATAACCACAACTCCATACCAAGGCACCCTAGTGGAATTATTTTTTTTATATACATGGGTCATACAACACTAAATCTATACTATAATAAGCAACACCAAGGCAGACAACAAACACTGAATGAACTAAAGGCCAATGGTTACTGGATTATTGGTGGCAGTAAGGCAGTAACCCAGTACAGTGTGTCCCATGTAGGAGAGCTCTTAGGCCACCAGAGTAACAACGGATGGCAGATCTTCCTACTGATCAGGTTGATCCATCACCACCATTTACCTACTGAGGTATGGACTGTTTTGGTCCGTTCCATACTAAGCAAGGTCACAAGGAACACAAACGGTATGGTCTCCTCACATGTCTATTCTCCAGAGCAGTCCATATAGAGATGTTGGAAGACCTGACGACCGATGCATTCATCAATAACCTACAGTGTTTCATTTCCATCTGTGGAGCTGTTTGACATATTTGATCAGATCAAGGGTCCAACTTCGTTGGAGCAAAAAACAAATTAGAAGAGCCCTGAAAGAAGCAAACAAAGAGAGAGTGGCTGCATACCTAGCAGATAAGCAGTATGACTTCTGCATGAACGAACCAAGTCATGTTGGAGGCGTATGGGAACGGCAGCTCCAGACAGTGAGGAGCCTGCTTGGCTCGTTCTTGCACAATGCTGGAAGACTGGACAATGCTTCTTTAAGGAGCCATGTCCATCATCAATCGCCCACTTTCTGTGAACAGTATCAGTGATCCCACAAATATGGAACCGCTTACACCCAACCATCTGCTCACCATGAAATCCTCTGTTCTGCTTCCCCACCTGGTAAAGTTATTCAGGAAGACTTATATGCCAAGAAGTGGTGGAGCGAGCTCACTATTTGTCTGAACAGTTTTGGAACAGATAAAGAATGGAATATCTTGCCAACATCACCCTTAGGCAATGATGGCATGCTCCAAGATGAAACGTGCAAGTTGGCGATATTTTGATTGGAATTCAATACATGCGATTATTACGTCACACGTTATATGACCTGGCAGTGTTAGCAAAATCAAACAGATGCTATGAAAATTGGTGGCGAGAACAAATATCTTACGTTCCTGAATTCCTTCTACAATTGGTCAGAGAGGCAAACTATAATAATTATGCAATTGAACAATTAGTTTATAGGGAAACGAGAGACACATAATATTGTTTGTTGTTTGAATTTTGTGCTTAAAATCGATTTGTTTGTAACCTACGATAATGCCACGTTTAAGCCCCATGTTCTAAACTACTGTTTCTTTGTTAATTTGTGGTTTTGTTATTTGTGGCTTGCTTATGCTGTCTGCGTTCAACACTACGTGCGTTATTTTGTTGATTTATGTTGTGTTCGAAACTACACAATACTTATTTCTCTGTTAGTTTGTGCTTTCGTTATATTTGTGTCTTGCTTATGTTGTTTGTGTTTAAGCGCTACATGCGTAATACTGTTTGTGTTTGTTATCGAAACTGCACTTATTTCTTTGTTAATTCGTGGCTTTATATCGCTTATATTGCAGTTTTCACGGTGTACTGATACTTCAAAGATTATTGTGACCGGTGTAGTTACAACGGGTCATAGACTAATACCTTGAATAGCGTGGTTTTGATGAAGTATGGTTACGGTAAAAGGTAAAGTAACCCTGTTAAGTAATGGTTAAGGTATTGCTATATAAATTAATGTAACTAAGTATAAGCTGAAAACAAAAACACATTAAATTATAAGACCTTGAACAGGGAGGAAGATTTTTGAACAAATTAATCACACTATTCAAGGTATACCTTTATTTATAAACATTTATTTGGCAACAGGATAACATCTTTGCATTCCCATGAGATAGACGAGAAGGACCAAACTGATTTTTCCACATTTGTTTTGGGTCACAGCCCACTGGTTAGCACATCTGCTTGAAAGTCGCAGGTTCTTTTGTTAGCTCTCAAGTACATTACTTACTCTAGCTTATCATCTCTTGTTTGCTTTTTTTTGTTGTTTTTTTTTGTAGCATTTTTTAGGTCATCTCCCATGATGCTCTCCTTCCTTTTTGCATTACCAAATCCTTAACAATGAACACATCACAAACAAGAAAGCACCCAGAGAGCACATACCTCTGCCAATGCAATTGTCACTAAAAACTGAATGAAAATCAATTCATATATAGCTACGAGGCAGGGTAAAAAGATTCCTGGATCTGCGCCAAAATTTAATCAATTATTCCTTGGTCCATGTCCCTCCTTTCCATGAAATGCCATTGCAATTCTTTGAGAACTTTTGGAGATAATGTGTGTACAGACAGACAGACAGACAGACAGACAGACAGACATGAGTGAATACATATACCTCTTCCAACTTTGTTGGCAGAAGTAAATGAAACCATATTAGAAACCGTCAACCAAAACTTTTAACATAGGTTTCTTCAGTTTTTAAGTGGGCCTGGCTGGCTGTGTAAGTATGACAAGTACAGGCCGCACCAATGGAGCTAAAGAGCTGAAAATTTCAACATTTACTCCTTATGTCTAGAAAAAACATTTTTTGTTTTTTCAAGGGGGTTCAATTTGCAATGTAAGTTTATGCTAAATTGATCCCTTAGTTTGTGTCTTCTTGTTTGTTTTTAATTCAGAAAGGTGAGAGAAGTAACTTATTCATGATGATTCCTTTTCCAATTTTTATAATTGATCACCCCTACCTCAGCATGCTGCCTAAAGACGTTGGTCACATGACAGTTTCTATTGAGTGACTAACCAGACCTGTTTTTCTTGCATTTTGCAAGCTTGAATCTAACAAGGAAGTATTCTCTCCCACCCCCACCACAACTTCCCCTACCATCCTTTCTGGGTGTGGCTTTCTAAAAACTGTCAGGATCCGTAGCTTCCTGGTCGAGCCCAGACTTGAGTTTGCAACCGGAGAGGCTCGATAAATTGAATTTCAGTCACAACCTGTTTGTATAAGTAGCTAAAAGAGTCCCTCGATATAGTGTGGTTCTTTAGAGTGTGGTTTGCAATATAAGGCATGTGGATGATAGACCACAACAGTTTTGCCTATATCATCGCCTACTCATCCAGAAAACTACAAATAAAAACAGTTTTCAATTTACAATCAATTAACATACAGTATCGCCCATAAATTTTCTTCTAAACCAAATATAGCAGGATTTTATTATTTCTAGTGGAACATTACACAATCAAAACGGATATTATCAGATATTGATTATGACCAAACTCTCCAGCATTGAAACTCTGTTGACAAAAATACAAAAATATATATATGTTGCCGTTCAAAGATGAGTACAACACTATGAAAAAATATTTTTAGCAACAGAGTTTCAATGATGTATGGTTTGGTCATAAATATACCTGATAATATCAGTTTTGATTGTGTAATGTTCCACTAGAAATAATAAAATCCAGCTATGTTTGGTTTAGAAGACAATTAACTTTCTATTAAAAAGTGGTAGGGGTGTACTTATGGGTGATACTGTAATTACATGGTGTTTTATACATAATTTCTATGATTTTGTGGTGGAAATAACACCTTCGTTCACCGAACTTGTTTGGCACCCCTAATTGATTTTTGATTATCTGTGGTTGTCCTTCTTGGACCCCAACACCCACATTATAAAGGGGGACTAATGTATTTCATTGTTGCATCTTTGATTCAGTATAAATACGGGATCCCACTTTTTGAAAGTTCACTTTACACCATTTTTTAAACTTTTACAAATCATTTACAGAATCATGTCCTAATTTGAAATTGTATTTGAAAATTAGTCTAACTTCTTGGGTGGACACCATTTCTGTTAAGAGCTCAAAACCTCCAATAATACAAACAGCAAAAAAATGCAATTACATTAGTTTAGCATTATTATCTATTAGGGCAGTGCCTGTTCCAAAGGTGCATGTTTGGAAGGGGCTGGACTTTATGATGTGTGGAGCAGCCTGCCATAATTGTCATGTAATATATTTTCAGTCTGTTGTACGAAACTACAGCTTCAAAGTATTTTGGTTACTTCTCTTCAGTGTTGCCAATTTAGATATTTTATATCTAAATTTAGATAATTCTAAAGAGCAGAAGTCAAGGGAGATTATAGAAACTAAGAAGAAAGATCTATAATCTTTGATTTCTCAAGAACCGCTCATCCAAAAAACTTCAAACTCGACACTGCATGCCTTATGTGCTGACTAATATATCTGCCGAATGTCAACTTCGTACAATGGTCAGTTGTCAAGTAATCACGGTGCATACACGCAGAGACACACACACAGATTTCTTCAATTGTAGTTAGATAATGTAATAAGACTGGCTGCTTCAGGGTCAAACTCCCCTCCTACTTCTATTCGGACTGAAGATAATTACTGCAACCTTTGTATTGTATATATAATAAATATGATTAATTTTCCTTAATATCTAAGACTTGTCAATTTAGCTCAGTAAGTAAGACACCAGCCTAGCAATCACTAGGTTGTGAGTTCAAATCACTGTAGGGGAACAGATTTTACATATTGGTTTACACCCCTAATTTTGGTGAGGATTGTTCTTCTGTCAACTGTCAAATTTATGTCAAATCTGTCAACATCAACATAGGTTTCTTCAGTTTTTAGGTGGATCTGGATGGCTGGCTATCTATGTATGTGTCACATGTACAATAAAATTGCTTTTGGCTGCTGATTTCCGATCCATACATAAATAACCCTGTTATTCTTGGTGAGGATTGTTGTTCTTGTTATGGTAAGAAAACAAAGTCGACTCCTGACTTTGTCCTGGAGTTTGACCAAAAACCAACATTTCCTGTGTAACAACCTAATGTTTTACCCAGAAAAATATGACCCACCAGCAATACACAATTCGCCAGTTTACTAAAAATGATCTATTTCCTGAACAAGCAACTTGGTTGTTGCCAGGGGGAGGGGGGATGTGTTGGCATTTGTGACAGCAATTAGGCGAGATTGTTTGTTGTTGTAATAATCTGCCCCTATGGATGTTGGATATCCAGGTCAACTCTTTACAAATGAACAAAACAATAAAAAAAAGAAACGTAAAAACTTAACAGATGTCCCACTGGGAAAATTCTTTGTGGCAAATGTCCAGGGTAAAAAGTCCCCTGAGTAATCACTGAATAGTGTTTTAGAATTACATTCGCACATTCAAAATTCATGTCATGTCTTATTTGATAAAGTGATTGAATCTTATAAAAATTTATTGGTTTGTAGTCGAGACACTCCTTCCAGGGCAACTAATATTTAGTACATACCTATCAAATTAGTATTAGAAACCGTCAGCCAAATCTGTCAACATCAACATATGTTTCTTCAGTTTGCAGGTGGGTCTGGCTGGCTGGCTATGTATGTATCACACGTAAAGGCTGCACCAATGGAACTAAAGGGATGAAAATTTAAACATTCACTCCTTATTATGACTAAAAAAAACGATTTTAGTGTGTGTGTGTGGGGGGGGGGGGTCAAATTGATCCTTTAGTTTATGTCCTGCAGTGTTCACGCTTGTTTTTTGAAAAACAGACTTTTTTAGTGATCACCGCCCAACATAAGGCACAAGAAGTAACTTATTCATTGATCACCCCTTTTTCCAATTTTTTAATTGATCACTCCCAACACGGCATGCTGCTAAAAGACGTTGGTCATGTGACAGTTTCTATTGAGTGACTAATTTTCAAACACTTTGGTACTGTGTCTGGAATATTTGGTACATTTTGGAGATTTTGCCAAGAAATCAGGGAAAAAATTGAACATCTAGTTCTGGGGGATTCTCCCCCAGGTGGAACCTCCCCATTGCACTTGCTCCCCATTGCAGTTGCACATAATCTTGAATTTTAATATTTTGATATCTAATGTATTAATCACCGCTAACCACAACAGACTGGTTTGAAGACTGTTGCTGGGTTTAGGTTATTCATGTGTTTTATATGTATTTATATGTATCTATGTATCTATCCAGACTTTGCCCAGCCTTAACCATTAATAGTAGAAACTTGAAATTGTGCACACACACTCCCCTCAGTGAGTAGGGAAAATGTATGGTTTTTTTAAAATTACCCCCTAAAGGTGTTTTTTGTGGGGGATTCAATTTTCAATATAAGTTTATGCCAAATTGATCACTTAGTTTGTGTCCGGCAGCATTCTCACTTGTTTTTTGAAAATTTGGACTTTTAGTGATCACTGCCCATGAACACTGTTTAATTTACAAGGTAAAAAGATGCATATAGCGGTGATTCATAATTTCCCTTGGAATGCTAGTTGAACTTTAGTTTAAGTTATTTAATTTTGAACATTTCTTAGAGTTGGGGACACATTGACCACATGGTAATCTCATCTCAGGACAAATTGACCGGCGACCAATTCACTGGACGCCTGTCAGCCTTGAATAAAGATTGAATAAAGGGTTTGTTTCAAAATTTCCAGTCTGGCCCAGGTCTCTTGTTGTTAGGATATGCTACCACGAAAGGGTCATCTCCAGGTCAACACATGTGCGGAAATGGAGGTGACACAGTCACCTTAGGAAATAGGCATATGCATAGGTGTCCAAAACAACAAGATGTGGGGACCGGAAATGACATCTGTGTGGGCGTTCGAGAAACCTATAAAGCATACCCGAACACAGAGTAGATCTGGACAGAAAACTCAAGACCCAAATGCAGAGGACAGAGACCCAGCCAGGAGGCAGACTGCCTAGGGCTGGGAAGGCATAAGACCAAGTTCCCCTGTTGGGAACGGTCTCTCGGCACCCATCATCTCTCTCCCACTCTTCATCCACCGGCTGAAAAAGATTTTTACAACCATCTTTTGAGTCCTTCCTTTCACCCCACTATACAACATTGTAAGGCACCCAGTGAGGATCAAAACCACTAGCTAATTTTCTTTGAGATTAGCTTGCTTACCACTGATCTACAGCATGTGCCCTAGAAGTGAAGTGAATGTGTGTGTATGCCTCTGAATGTATGTATGTTCATGAATGAATGGTGTGAAGACAGTGAATGTGTATGCGAGCTTATGTATACTTTTGTTTGAAATGATGTGTGTGATAATGTAATTTGAACTTGTCATTAAGAAACAAAAGCAACTTGATCTTTTGTATTGCAACACCAGGTATCCCTGCTAGTGCAGATATCAGATGGAACGGTTGCCTCGCCATAGTGTAATGGTTAGCAAATTCAGACCACCTCAAATAAAGTTTGATTGATCAAAATGCTGTGAATCTAAAGTTTTTTTAAAGAACATCTTGAAATGTTTATTTCTTAGCAAAAAATTAAAAAGTTGCAACTCTTCCACAAGGATTGATAGAGCATGTCTTTTAATATCATTACTAGACCAGAATTTGCTAACATATCAACTGGAGTATTTAGTCGCAATAACCCAGTTTATTGCCTTCTGGGTTAAGTATGTAGGAATTTGAACATCTTGCATAAATACAACAACTGCAAAATGGTTATTGACTTCAGAGCTGCTTCACCCTCCCCACAAACAAACAAGATGACCAGGTGTTGCCCAGGATTTTTTAAAAAAATGCCCTTTCTAATTCACAATCAAAATAAACTTCCCCCAACATATGTTCTCGCCAGAGGCGTAGCTGGAGGAAGGGTGTGTGTGTGGGGAGGGCTATTTGAAAACGCCCCCCCCCCCAATGGAGGAGGGGGCCCAAAACAGCTTCATAAATAGTAGTTTGCCTACTGTTGGAGGGGGCCCTTCAAGGAACCAAGCCCCCTCCCCCCAGTCTCAAGTTTCGCCTCAGGTTCTCTCTTTTCTGTGATAAGACTAGATATTTATACATGCACCTACTATGGGCTGGCGTTACAGTTATCAGCACAGAAAGTGGAATCGGCAAACCAGGTTTGAATTTCCACTACTACTGATGCTCACTTCGGATTAATGCCCTTGTGAAAGGCATGAATCCACTTCTTCCACTCCCATTGACTGCCAGCTATCTAAATAAAATGTCTCGTCACTATCATGCCATGATATATGACAAAAAAGAGATATGGTGAATGAGTATTTAAGCAAACCACTCACCCAAAACTACATTTTAAACTCGAGCAGTAACAGTAAAAAGCTGTTATCTTTATTGTCAACTTTGCTTAGGTCCAAATTATAATTATATATATAAAGGCAGCTGATGATCCCCTAAAATAAGTGTGATCTACATTAGCTAATTAGGATACAACATCTACAGAAATACTAGCTAATATGAAATGTAACAAAACAAAAATTATGGTTTTTTTTTTGGTTTTTTTTCCCTCTACGTACATACATATATGGACAGTGCATTGGTGAGGGGGTCGAGAAAGGTATATTACAGGCGGGATGACGGTGGGTTTTTTTCAGAATGGGGAAGGCAGAACGGGAGATTTGTCATACACTATAGGGAGAATTTAGAGATGTGTAGACGGTTACGAGAAATAAGCAGATATGAGAAATCAAAGTTTCCACAGACTATATATATATATATAAAACTCAAAATCCGTCTGTCTGTTCCACTTTGTAAGGCCACAATTTTGCATGTAGGAAGCTGAAATTTTGCATAACGGTACACCTTTTCAAGGCAGAGGACATATGTGTGTTACTTTAAAGTTTTTACAGTGGGATAATGAAGAGTTTTCCACTCTTCACTCATACTTGGAATTGAACCCATGAACTTCTGCATGTGAGGCAGATGTGCTACCATTACACTATCTGAGCGTACTGGGCCTGCATTACAGTACCTGACCATTTATATACCTGTCAAGTTTCAATGTTGAAAATGAGTGAGAATCGTACCCGCCCAGAAAGGAGGGGTAAAAATAACTTCAAATTTGGCAACACAGTAAAAAATATGTTCTTTAATATATTTCTTTTTACACAACACAAACCACTGAGCGCAAAAAATGGTTTATTTTAGTGTACACATGGACATTTTGGATGATATTTCACTACTTTTGCATATATTTTCTTTCATATTAGTATTTGTGCACTCTGGGTGGGCCTGCACACATTCCCAGGCAGACTCATGCACAAATATTCGGTTTAGTTGAATATTCGCAAAGATTAGAGAAAAAAATGTTTTCAAAAGTGCTTTCAATCCATAAGTAATTTGTAGTTTGAGAACAATTAATTTGGAAAATTTTTAGGCAGGAACTCATATTTACAATGTAACTACAAATTTGACATGGGAGTGTGCGCGAATAATCAACTGAAACAAACATTTGCATGCAGGTCTGCCCTGGAGAGCGTGCAGGCCCGCCCGGGATGTGTGAGACCAAAACAATTCAATTAGTGCATTAATTTTCTATTGTACTCCGGCTTCATACAGAGATTTATTTTTTTATTATTTCTCCACAGGCATATATCCTAAAATCAACTAATTATCACTTTTCAATAAAACTTTTCTGTACCTGTGCATGACATGGGGCTTTTACAGGGATTCTGAAAATTTTCTAAATTATGAATCCAAGATTGACTAAAATTGTGTTTCTGGGCATATCAGCTACTGAAATTAAGATGTATAAAAATTTTCGGAAAAATTCTAAAGGTCTTTGAAGGTTGTTATGTATTGAGATGAAAAGATTTAAAACTTGGAAGACACTCAGAAAACAGTATAAATAAACATTTTCGGAAAGATTCTGAGGGTCTTCCAGAAGACCCCCTGGATCTGCCCCTGTGACCCATAGCTGATGGGAGAAGAGATGAATTTATGACTGTCCCAAGGGCATCAGTGTGAAGTGAACGCATACTGTATCACCCAGAGTTTGAACTTTGAGCTAAATTGGTTCCTTTGTGTCTGGCAGCATTCACGCTTGTTTTTTTGAAAATTCTTTTTTAGCTTACCCAACAAAAGGTGAGAGAAGTAACTTATTCATTCATCACCCCTTTTTTTAATTGATCACCTCAACATGGCATGCTGCCAAAAGATGTTGGTAACATGACAGTTTATATTGAGTGACTAAGCAGACCTGTTCTATTGCATAATAAAACTCTTTGGTCCTTCATCCAGAATGAGTGATATTTTTACCCTTTCTATTTCTTTTACAGATTCCGTTTATATTTGTACAGAAGATGCGTTCCCCAATAAAAGACTTTATCAGATGATTGAATCTAAACAGACAAGCGGAATGCTGAAGCAACTTTGGAAGGATGGTTCCCAACCTGGAGATCATATCTATGTGGAACATGTAGCCGATGTGGTAAGCAAGAAATCATTCCAGTTTCCTTGTATTTCCAAGATGAAACATTTTTCAAATTTATAAATTGTTTTAGGATATTAGGCCAGTAACAAACTTTTTGAATAAAGAAGACCATCCATCATTATGTAGCCCTATAATTAGATATGTGGTCCTATAATTAGATATTCAACAAAATTGCACTGGACTTTCATTATATGACCCTATAATTAGATATTAAACAAAATTGCACTGGCCTGTCATTCTGTGGCCTTATAATTAGATATTCAACAAAATTGCACTGGACTGTCATTGTGTGGCCCTATAATTAGATATTCAACAAAATTGCACTGGACTGTCATTATGTGGCCCTATAATTAGATATTAAACAAAATTGCACTGGACTGATGACTTACTAGGACTGATGACTTGCTAAGACGCATTATCTTGTCCATGACACTGGACTAACAACTTGCTAAGACGATTCATCTGGTCCATGCCACTGGACTGATGACTTACTAAGATGAGTTATCTCATCCATGACAACAAACAGGCTAAGTTTCCTGAACTTTTTCGTAGCACGTCGTACATGACTGCTTTTGTTTGGCTAGAATGACTTGCAATGTTAATTTACTTCACTTGAATGACCACCTGATATTTATAGCCAGTGACTTTTTTATGGCAGAACACCATCATCCTTGCCCCCTCTGAGGGGGCCAACAACATCCATTTCTTGGATTACATTGGCTTAGAGTTACTAATATATTCTTGATCTAATAGATTGGACTGTTTATAAGATTACAATATTTACTTATTGAAAAGAAACAAACTTTAAACAAATTTCTTTTCTGGCTTTTGTCTCATTTTGTACATTAGTTTTTTAATTGTTGCTTTTGTTTTTATTAATGTCTTGATTGTAAAGAAACCAGACTAATTGTTTGATTAATTAATGGTAAACTATTAGGGTGTATTAATTGAGGGTAAAATTTGCAGTCTTATCAATAAGATAAATATATTTCGGTAAATATTTATCAGTAGTAAATATTCATTGCTCAACAAATCACTTTTTCTTTTTTCAAGGAAGCCATTTTGGATAG
>VCCN01001195.1:145073-168354 GCA_006491835.1 Architeuthis dux
ATTATTCATGTTCATCAATTCAGTTTTCTTGCCGTTGTTTTTTATTTTCTCACTCGATTAATCACTGCTACCCACAACAGACTGGTTTAATCACTGTTGCTGGGTTTAGGTTATTCATGTGTTCAGGCATTTATATGGTTTGCTAGTTTTTTGCTTTTTAGCATCATGGTGTCAAAACATTCTGAACTTGTCTTATCTTTCACCCATGATCTCGAGGGATCCATATTTTGATTTCTACTATTCTTATCAATTATTCTTACGACTGTATTTTAAGCAAGACACTAATTCTGTTATAACAAAGAGTTCTAATTTGTAAAATTCCAACCATCACCCCTGCTAGCATTAAAAGCGATGGGTAGAAAGTGAGAGATAGAGAGAGAAGAGAATCTACTTATATAATGAACAGTGTGGTTTTCTTGGTTTGCTGTCCATAACACTTGACTCTCCCACTCAGGGGTAAAGATTTTGCTGATAAAAAAACTTCCTACCCACCATTTTAGACTCTTCCCGGTAAACAAATTCAGTTTTATATCTAAAAAAAAAAATCTCACTCCAAATATATCTGTGAATTTTTAGATCTGCTATATTTCTCTAACAACGTTAGTTGTCACTGACTGACTGACAAGTTTACATATCAACATATCGAATGTAACTTTTTTAAATTTTAAATCAATTCTCAAAATCAAGCTGACGTACAGTTGTGTTCGTTTTTTTAACATTTAACTGAACACGTGCTTAAATAGCGCATATACGGTCTGACTTTCAGGCTTGCTTCCACTGAGACTAACCCACGTCGTATAGCAATAATCAGAAGCTAATCTTGCTGGCGGTTGTTAGTGGGTTCATTCCTTATCAGATCTCCCTGTATAGATGGTCTGATACCAACTTATGCTAAGTTAATATACTTATATAATGAGCAGTGTGACATTTTGTTTTTCTGTCTGTAACACTGGACTCTTCCACACAGGAGTAAAAATGTTGCTGATAAAAATACCTCCTACCCATCATTTGAAACTATGGACTCTTTAATTGGAATTGGAACAAATTCACTATTTTTCGTACTTAAAAAATCGTTTCATAGAAATTCAAATATATCCATGAATTTTTTTCCCCAGGTATTAACTAGTCTAATGAACAGTCGGATTTTCTTGGTTTTCTGTCCATAACCATGGTTCTTCCACTTAAAGGTAACAAGTTTTCTGATAAAAATATCAACTACCCACCATTTTAAACAATGGACTCTTTCAAAGAAACAAGTTTCTTTTCTAAAAAAAAAAAAGCATTCATCTAATAGAATTCAAATACAGGTAGTCCCTACTTTTCGAAAATTCATTTTGCGCCACTTTTTCGAAAAAGGCAAAAAGTGAAAATAGTGTTCAGTTTTTATTTTGCAGTGAGCCATTATAGAGGCATTGCATACCCTCCCTGTCTCTGTTCTACACCTTAGTCTTCTGTACCTCCCACCATGACAACCTCTAATGACTCAGCCTGACATACCATCCAACCATTTTTGGGGTCTGGGGATGCTCAAAGTTTTTCCCCATATAAATTTTGGATAGCAGGGAAAACCTGTATTTCCGTGAATTCTTTCATAGTAAATACATAAAGAGGTCTTGTTAGTCACTCATTAGAAACCGTCACATGAACAACATCTTATGGCAGCATGCTGTGTTGGGGGTGATCAATTAAAAATAAGAGGTGATGAATGAATATATTACTTCTCTTGCCTTTTGTTGGATCACTAAAAAGTCCCAATTTTCAAAAAACAACTGGACACAAACTAGGGACCAATTTAGCATAAGCTTACATTGTAAATTGAACCCACTTATTTTTTTTTTTTGGGGGGGGGGGTTAAAAAAATATAATGTTTTCACTAGACATAATAAGGAGTAAATGTTGAAATTCTCAACCTTCTAGCTTCATTGGTCTGGCTTGTACACGTGATACATACATAGCCAGGCGAACCAACTTAAAAAATGAAGAAACCTGTGTTGACAGTTTTGGTTGACGGTTTCTAATAAGTGGTAAAGGAAATACAGAGTGGAGAAAAGATTTTTTTAAAGCACTGTAATGCCAGTGGTTTAATTAATCACTGCTACTCACAACAGATCGGTTTAAATACTGTTGCTGGGTTTAGGTTATTCAGGTGTTCTGACATTTATATATATCTATCTATGTATTTTATTTATGTAAGTTTATCCTAAGTTGATCCATTAGTTTGTGTCCAGCAACATTCACGCTTGTGTTTTGAAAATTCAGACTTTTTTACTAACCACTGCCCAATAAAATGTTAGAGAAGTAACTTATGCTTAAGTTACAAAGTAAAAAGAAGTGTCTATGGGTGGTGGTGATTCATAATTTCCATTGAAATGCTAGTTTTTTATTTGAATGTTTGTTCCAATGGCATTGGACACATGGGTTCATAAGATCACCGAAGTTAAACAACGTTGAGCCTGGTCAGTACCTAGATGGGTGACCATCTGGGAATACCAGGTGCCATAAGCTGGGGACCATGTGGGACCCCCCTCCCCCTGCCGAGATGTCATGGACCAGCGTGGTAGGGAAAGTCCCATCAACCCCCATGTCTCACGCCTCATTGTCCAAGGACAGAAGCCTGGAACGGCAGAGAAGACAGAAAATCCCAACTTCCAAGTTGTCCCAGAAAAAAGGGAGTTGCACATTTAAGGGCACACCAGGATGGTGGTGACCAACCAACTTGGAAATGATAAGGGACCCTACCAAGTTTCATCCTACAGTCAGATAGAGGAGATAACCACTGTGTCATCCTAAAAAAGTCTGAATTTTCAAAAAACAAACGTGAACACTGCCAGACACAAACTAAGTGACCAATTTAGCATAAACTTACATTGGAAATTGAATCCCTCTGCTAAAACCTTATTATGGGGGGTTAAAAAAAGGATTTTCTAGACATAAATGTTTAAATTTTCAGCCCTCTAGCTCTATTAGTGTAGCCTGTACTCGTGATACATACATATATAGCCAGCCAGACCAACTTAAAAACTGAAGAAACCTATATTGTCAGTTTGGGTTGATGGTTTATAGAAACAGCGTTTATTTTGGGAGATAGAGCTCTGTTTAAATAATCCACTGGCCAAAATAAATAAAATCACGCCTGCAAGAGTTGTCAAATCATTTCAGTTTGATTAGCCGTGTATCTTATTGCAACAAGGGTGCAATTTACTGCAGGTTAGAACAAGTGGAGCATGAAACAATTTGTGGGCGGTGTAGGCTGACTGTTACACTTAATAGGTAACTGTATACCATTTCCCAAATATAAGTCATTTTCAACTTACCTGTGTGATTTTTAGTTGCATGCTGCCACCTGTATTGCTTAATACTACCCCCTGGCAAAAATGATGGAATCACCACCTTAGAGGATGTTCATTCGGCTTTTTAACTTCATAATTAATAAACCAATCATAGATATGACACAATACAAGTTTTGTTTAATACCTGAACATTCTGGCTTCATGAAATATACCTCAAACAAATTAAATTAAATTCTTTAAATTATTAGCATATTTTTTTTCCAGATCAAATAAAGGAAAAAATTGTGGAATCGCCTTGTAATTTGCATTTCTAAAACAAATACCAGCAGAAATCTAAATATGCAAATTAGTCTGCAGTTAAAAGCGAGTGCTTACAGACCTTAATAAACTGTTGGACTTGGCTAATTGAAAGGAAACATGGCTCCAACAAGAGAGCTCTCAATTGAAACAATAGAAAGGATTATAAAACTCCCTTGAAAAGGAAATCCAACACCTGTGTGACAAATAAAATGGGGAGGTTATAAAAGGAAAACACATGGGTAGACCACGGAATATGTCAAAGAATCAGGATAGAAAGGTTGAAGCAATAAAAAATGCACAACAAAACAAATGAAAAACAAAGGAGTGAAAACAGGATTCAATGTTTGTGACAGAACAGTAAGAAATCGGCTGAATGAAATAGAATTTACATACAGAAAAGCCAAACCAAAACCAGCACTAACGCCTAAACAGAAACAAACAAGGTTACAGTTGGCTAAAGAGAAGCAATCATGAAGTGTGGATGATTGGGTGAGAGTGATATTCAGTGATGAATCACAAATCTGCATTGGCCAAGGCGATGATGCTGGAACTTTTGTCTGGTGTCGTTCCAATGAAACATATGAAGATGACTGCCTGCAGAAAACAAGCCAATTTCCCTACTTATTTATGATATTGGGTTGCATTGAAATGTTGGACACCTTTCTCATTCCATTGATAGAAAATAGGTTTGGTGATGATGAAGTCATTTTTCAGGATGATAATGCATCTTGCCACAGGGCAAATTTGGTGTGCATACTCAATGGACCATGGATAAGATTTTAAAGTAGAAAGTTTTGGGGAAAACAAATGTTCATAAAGGTTTTTAGAGGTGGGTTCTATTTACAATGAAACTATAATGCTAAACTGGACCCTTACTTTTCGTTCAATATACATATACATATCTTCTTATTTTATGTTTATATATAATTCTTTAAGTGGTGAAGGGAAACTTTTCCCCCTTTTAGGGGTCAAAAGTGTAGAGAAAATCCCTCCCTCCTTTAAGGGGTCAAAAGTGTAGGGAAAATTCCCCCCCATCCTTTAAGAGGTCAAAAGTAAAGGGAAACTTTTTTTAACCTTTAAGGGGTCAAAAAAGTGAAGAGAAACTTTTCTTTTTACAAGTCTGAAAGCTTTAGTCCTTTTTTTTACTTTTTAAATATTTAACCTGGCGTAGACATAGATGGGTACTTCAGCTTGTAAATAATCCAGTCATTTTTTATGGGTACTATGCCCAGTTAAAAGCTAGGATTTTTTTTGCTGATTTTATAGTCAGACAGGCCCTCCCCACTTGGATGATTCAGGCAAAACATTATTTCTGCTCCGCATCCCCTCGTTTGGTTTTCAATGATACAAAACAAAGTTTAGTAAATATCAAAAAGAAAAAGAATATCATTAGACATTTCCCACCAATGCCTGGGGTCAGGGTTTGAGCCCAGATAAAAGCCATGGATATCGAATGATGATTTTCAAGGCAGGCAGGCAAGCTCTCCTCACTTGGAGGATTAGGATACATTCTTTCTTTGCATTTTTCCCCCACTTGTTGTGCTACACTTAGCTATGCTTGCTAAATATCAAGATCTTTCCGCCTTTAGACCTATATACAATGACTGACAGGGATGGCAAGGGGGTACACTAGGGTACAGCATATACTTACTTCTCAATTTCCAGGTTTTTTGTATATTCAATGTCTACTAATAGAGACATTACCATATACCTAGTTCCCAAAGCCCAGCCTTAATGTATACCTAGTTCACCCACCAATCCTTACTGCATACCTAGTTCCCAAACCCCAGCATATACCTTGTTCCTACCCCCCAGACTTACCATATAACTAGTTACCAAAACCCATCCTCACTGTATACCTAATTCCAAAACATAGGCTTACCTTATACCTAGTTCTCAAACCACAGCCTTGCTGTATACTTAGTTCACCAAACACAACCTAACCATATACTTAGTTCACCAAACACAACCTAACCATATACTTAGTTCCCAAAACCCAGCCTTACCGTATACCTAGTTTCTAAAACCCATTTCCATCACTGATTTCTGATAGGAATAAGAAATTGTTGTATCAGTAATTAATTTGCCTAACATATTAACATCAGTAGAAATTAGCAGTTCCTTCAAAGTGGGCGGTGAGTGAAAAAAAGGTTGAATACCCCATTCAATCTTTTTTCAATCACCGCCCACTTTGACATATTTTAAAGAGATTAAAACATGCTACCGCCCACCTAACATAGAAGTTAGTTTTCTTCAAAACAAACTACCACCCACTTAAAATTGCAAATCGCCCAATAGTGGGTGGTACCACCCACATTGAAGACCCCTGATTTAAAGTAAAGAGAGACCTTTCAGTTCTGTATCATTATTAGAAACAGTCAACCAAAACTGTCAACATCTACATAGGTTTCTTTTTTATGTTGGTCTGGCTGGATATCTGTCTATGTATGTGTCACACGTATGAGCCGCACGAATGGAGTTAGCGAGATGAAAACATAAACATTTACTCCTTATTAATATGTATAGAAAAACGATTTTTTTTTGTTTTTTGAACCCCCTCCCCCAAAAAAACATACAGGTTTATAGTGGGGATTCAGTTTACAATGTAAGTTTATGTTAAATTGGTCCCTTAGTTTGTGTCAGGCAGTATTCACGCTTGTTTTTCTTAAAATTCAGACTTTTTTGTAGTGTTTTATTACGTCGTTAAAAATTTACGTTCGATATGTTGATATGTCGACTTGTCAGATAGTCGGTCAGTCGGTCAGTGACAACTATCGCTGCTAGAGAAGCGTAACCCATCTAAAAACCTGCACAATGTAGGGAAAGTGGTCTCGATTGTAAATTGTAAAGTTTCCCACCTTCGCTCACTCAATGTTATAAACAGTGCACGAATAAAAAGAAATAACAGACTTAATGAAAGTGAAAGAAAAAAACAAATACACAAATTACAGGAATTCACGGTTTTGATGTAGTACGGTTAAGGTATTGCTGAACAAACGTAACTAGATATAAACTGAAAAACCACATTAAATTATAATAAAACCTTGAACAGTGCGGTTTTGAACAGTACTGAAAATTTTTGAATGAATTAACCGCACTAATCAAGGTATACCTATCGTTATTGCTCTGAATATATTATTTAAATAAATTGTTTCTATTTGTGCACCGTTTTTTACATCTAGGGTTTGAAACTTTATAATCGGGACCACCTTTCTTACATTGTGCCAAAAAAACAAAGATGCCGAAATTTAGAAGGAAAAAAAAGTCATCTATTTAATTTTGGCATTTATTTACGATTTTAGTTATTCAATATAATACACACTAGTACTACACACTTAAGTACACATTGACACATTGACACTTTTTATATCAACTTAATGAACAGTTGTCTAAGGTCGTTTAGAAATAAATCCATGCAAATTTTAATAGAAACGAAAAAATACTAAATATTATACGGGCATGACTGTTCGTTGCGTCACCAGTAAATATCAGCAATGATTTGGCGAGTAGGTGTGCTGTGCCTGATTGCATGACGCACTATGGACAGGTAGAAAGGCTGCCACCTTTGGTACGTTCGTACCAAACAGGTAAATTTGACCCACTTTTGGTACTACACCCGGGAAATTTGGTACATTTGCTAAAAGATTTGTGGCATCCCTGAAGTAGATGCTTCACCTTTTTAAAGTGAATTTTTAAAATTCTTTCTTACATTTAATATCGTTTTTTTTTGGTCTCAGAAATTTTATGAAAATGAAAAAAAAAGCAGAAAAAAGCCGCTTTTATGTTACTGTAGTTATTTAACCATCTTCGATCAATAAGTAGTAACTAGTATTACTAGTGTTGTTGACAATTTTAATTTAGATGTTTTGTTTTTCGAATCTGGAAATCACTCCCAAATTCGAAATATTAAAAAAAACCCCCAGAAACCCATCTAAATTGACAATGGCAACATTGCAGGGCGGAATGTGACACAAGGCCAGTTTAATGTGAGTGCCCACTTTAGCGTGCCATATAGTGCCATGGGGAGGTGCGCTGTCCAGGGGTCAGAATCCCCACGTATACTTTTTGGGCCATAGGACAAATCCAGGGCAGGGGGTATGTGATTATGTTACTGTACGATTTTAAAGAATATTATTTACTTAAGCTTAACTTGGGCACAAAGGGGGTAGGAAGATTGTGTTGCAGCAATTTTCTAAGGGGCGAGGGCTAGTTTCCCCACGAAAGTCAGCATTTGAAATCCTCAATCGACGATCTAACACTGATCACTCCTCGCATCATCAAGTGGAAATACTGGAAATAAAGCAACAACCACTGTTGCCAGTTGGAGACGTTTCTGGCCAAAAACACGAAAGAATGGCCAAATGCTAAAATTGTTTATAAAACATTGCAATACTGCTGCAGTACACACCACAAATAAGAATGCTGTATTACTGCAACAAAGTCAACGTTTTTCTCCATACGAATGGCAGAAAATAAAGGTCCAATTTAGCATTACATTGTAAATCCCCCCTCCCCGCATAACCTTAAAAAATTGACTTTTCCAAACTGACAAATTTCCTGAGAAAACGAAGGTCTTATGGATTGAAAACACACAAAATTACATGCGATTTTTCTCTCGATTTTTTAAATAAAATGTTCGAAAGAAATGAAAAAATGCCAAAGATTTAAATATGGCCAAACCAAAAAGTTCATGGCCAAATGCTTTCCAAAAGGGCTACATTTGGCCATAAAATGGCCCAAATTATGGCATTCCTGGCAACATGTTCCGCACTCACGAGGTATGATGAAGCATAATTAAAAATAAAAGGGGAGAGATAAAGATATAAGATGACCAAGTGTTGGCTGAAAATAAAAAGTTAGCAACTCAAAAATAAAAATGCAAGGGAATTTTTTTTAAAACAAAACATAAAATGTCTGACGATTTCCAAAGCAAAGCATAGTAGCTTTCATTTTAAATTTCTAAAATTCACTCCAGGCTCAGTTGGGAGTGACCTCCCCTTGTTTTTCTTCATTTCTCAATATTATTTTTAACCGCTTTTAAATAAAATAAATTAAAAACTCAGGATGAAACACAGATACATTGAAATTTTTCAAGTTTAAAAAAAACAAACTTTCACTGTGTAGAGAGGATTTAACAAGATAATGAAGTAAAAATAAGGTTTCACAGATATACAGTTTAAGTAGTTCTAATCGTAGTAGTGGCTACGAAAGTCTAATCAAGTTTTACTACTTCCGAGATCTTCTTTCTTAGATGTGACTTATTTTCAATTTGCTTCAAGTTTTAGCCTAAGTAAATGGTCTAAACTCTTAGTAATGAAGGCGATAATCAAAAAAAGAAAGGGAAAATTATGACATATTTATTTTCTTAATTTCACTAAATCAGACATTAGACTAAATGTTGATGTTGACCAGTAAAAGAAAGAAAAAAGTTGTTAAAACTAAAAGATATTTTATTGCTGGTGTTAAAAATATACAATAATGGAACGTATACCCACGAACGATTTTTTTTTACAACGTAACTTGCAGTTTACAAATTACATCATTTCTCATTTTTGTTTTTAAATTAAAAAATATATTTTATATTTACTTTACTTTTAGATCAACTTCTAATAATGTCCAATATTGAAAATAGCCCAATACTTCGATTTCTTCATTTTTGAGCAAAGTATTTACAGCTAAGAAAGAAAAGTCATTTTCAATTTCTTAGAATTTTCCGGAATCTGCCGTATTTTTGCGTTAAACTGATTTCCATGGCCATTAACGACCCAATTTTGAGATGGTGATTTTTTTCACAATCGTAAAACGTATTTTTTGCTTACATTTTTAGTCTTTAAAAGATTTTTTTATTTTCAAAAAAATTGCTTTAAAAACATTTCGTTCGACGATATGATAAAAAATGAATTTTTTTAAAAATTAGAAAAAATCCTCACTGTATAAATTATTATTTACTAATAATTTATTAGGCTAATTAAATTTCATTAAAGTTAGATTAGGAATAGGTATTTATTTATTTAGTCGTTAGAATTATCTTCTATCATCCAGTGTTATTTGATGTTAAAAAAAACCATATCCTCACAAAATAAACAAATAAAAATTAAAATAGAGTTCGAGGATGTAAAAAAAAGAGAGAGAACGGAAAAAAACGATTTTATTACATTTTAAAACAGAATTCTTTTATTAAGAATTTTGTGTAAAGCAACTGAGAAGAAGAGTAACTTCTAAAGTCCGACTCCTAAAGACATTTAAAAAAGTTATAGTTTTCTGAGAGTTAAGGATCGAATCGGATTCAAGGTGTAAAGTTTATTTTTAGTAATAAATAACTTTAACGTGCTTCTTGCAATGTTGTAAAAAAAAAAAATTCGTACGTAGTAATTGTTGCGAATTCAAGTAGTCCGTCTAGAAACTATTTTTCCCCGCTTGGTTCATAGTTAGTTCATTACGAATATTTGCGGGGTTGCCAGATAGTTGGAGACGTTTCTGGCCAAAAGCACGCAACAAATGGCCAAAAATGGCCAGATTGTTTTTAAACTAAAAGTACACACCAGAAATAAGAATTTATCAAAAATCCTACTGCAACATGGTTTCGTCGGCCAAATCGAAAAAAGTTCATGGCCAAATGCTTTCTAAAAGGCCATAAAATGTCCAAAATGGCAACCCTGATTATTTGACTAGAGACACATTTTCACTCGTCTGAATTCTGACCCACAGATGCAGGCCCAATCCAAGGGTGTCGAGGTGGTTTCGGCCAACCCTGCTCGAACAAAAAAAAATTGATATCTAGATGAAGAAATTTTGGTTATACAGTTTTAAAAAAGGTTAGCTATAAAATGGCTATTTCCGGTTTTAAACAAGCAGACAAGACATTGTTTGTTGGGGGTGGGGATAGGGTTAGGATTAGGGGTTAGGGTTAGATATTTGCTAGGTCAAGCCATGAAGCAATACGTCGACACTAACTTTTCGTTTTTTAATTAAAAAAACATGTCATAACGCTACTCCCCACTTGTTTCTTCTGTGACTGAAAATAAAATTGTTTTTTCGTTATGCAACGATTGTTTGTTGATTGTTTCGCCTCGCTTCTTAAAATTAAATCTTTTTGTAATAAAAAAAAAACTAAGTCATAACCCTACCAGAAATAACCATTTTATTAAGTTAAATGGAATTAGTCATTTTATAGCTAAGCGTTTTTTAAACCCGTATAACCAAAAATAACCTCACATTAACTAAGTATAAGCTGGGGTAAAAACACATTACATCATAATAAGACCTTGAACAACGCGGGTTTGAACAGTACAGAAAAATGTGGAACGAATCAACCGCACTAATCAAGGTATAATAGCTATTCATAAGTGATGATCTCCGGTTTACGACTACTCGTAGCCCGAAACCAATAATTAACTGAAGCCTGGTGTCTGGGCTGGGGATCCCTTCCCCACGCAGCATCCCCCCTTCGCACTAAGATGCTTACGGTCAGGGGCATAGTCTGATGTCTGCGGATAAAAGAGGGAACCGGGACATTTCTGGATGACCCATTGCCACCGTATTGGCCGACGATTCCCCGTATTTAGACCTTAAACCTGAGAACCTCCTATCAAAGTGTAGTATCTGTTATTCAGCAACGAAACATTAGCATTAACTTCCCGTTTTCAATTTTTAAAGTTTATGATTGTATTTTAATTGTTTTCTTCTTGAGTTTTTTTTCGCGAATTTTACAAAACAAACAATAATTTACATACGGTACACACAGTAAATTTAATTGCAAAAATACAAAACAAATAATAATTTATTTTAATACAAAACAATTTAATAACAATAATTTAATACAAAATAAGGCACAACGTGGTCCCGATTGTAAATTGTTTCACACCCTCGCACACTCGATGTTAAAAACGGCGCTCAAGTAAAAAGAAATAAGAGAATTAATGAAAGAAAAACAAATGATAACTTTTAAAATGGTAAACGGGAATGCTATTGTCACATGGGTTTTTTTTTTCAGTGAAGGCAATAAATACAATTCATAATAACTTTCGTTTTTGTCAATTGAAACTGAAAATAAATTTCAAATTAAATTAAAATACAATCATAATGTTTAAAATTGAAAACGGGAAGTTAATATTTCGCTGACGTAAAAAGAACAGATACTACACTTTGATCTTTACTAAAATCCGCAGACTGCTCCTATCGATCTGAACCTACTATTAGGATAGCGCCTGGTATTGTAACTCACAGAGGTAGGCGCTGGGTGACGAAACTAAAAGTAGTTTCCGTTTTTCAAGGACCCCAAAACCGAAAAACTTTAGTTATAATAGCAACAGTTAGTTTCAGTTTTAGAAGTACGGGTATACCTTGATTAGTGCGCTTAATTCGTCCCAAAATTTTCGGTACTGTTATAATTTAATGAATTACTTTCCACCTTATACTTAGTTACATTAATTTGTACAGCAATACCTTAACCGTACTACATCAAAACCAGCACTATTCAAGGTATTACTGTACTACCTTTTTTTGATGCAGCATACCTTAAACTGTCTAGTCTATTGCTACAAGTCTGTGATAAAAGTAGTCTACATTAGATTTGTCTTATATAAAAAAAATCGACAGGAACCTTTAAAGAATGATCTAATCTATGTATCTATGTACAATACATTTTCTATGGCCTTCACTTCTCTAAAAACTAATCGGATCTTCAGTTGTACAACGACCAGGTCACGTCGGCTTAACTAAGCTGCAAACGGAGCTAGAGGGACAATCAACAAACACACACACACATATATATATATATATATATATATATATATATATATATATATATATGTATAAAATCCAGGTACTGTCCCTCCCCTGTCCTTTTCACGATAACTATATCCAGTACATTGGCAAGTGGAGGTAACTGCTATGAGAAATCTCCACTCGATCGTGTATTTAATTTTTAGTTATATTTTTCTCCCTTAAGAAAAAAAGGCTAGGTCACGTTTTCGTAATATGAAAATAAAATAAATAAAAAAAACTGAAGGCTATCGGGGCGAAGAAAGCAGTGTCAGACTAGACACCTCTTTCTTCTTTGGTTCTCCTCTTTCTTGTCAGCAGTGAATGACTTTTTTGTTCTCCTCTCCTTTCTATATTCTGTGATTATTTATCCATCTCCTCCCGAGAAGAAGGTTGTCACTCCTTCTTCTTTATATGTCTCCTTGCTCAACTGCATGGTGCGAGTTGTTGGCGTAAATCTCCTCCTACCTGGGTTCGCATATGGACACCAGTTTGGGCCGAAGAACTGAAAAAAACTTCCAGCTACACTATACACAATGGAGAGGAAGAAGGTAAGCTTCTTTGGGTTGTGGACATCTCTCAACATATATTATTAAATGAATGAAACTAGAACGGAAAAGAAAGTAGAGGGGGCTCTCGTCGGTCGGAGAAGATAGTTTAAATGTCTTCATTCATTGAGATGGGCGGGCCGCGGGGGTAGCATTCTTTTTAAAAGAAGAGTACAGACAGCTTTCTGGGTAAAAAGCGCAAATATGAAGAAGCCGAACTTATTAATTTAGTAAAGGAATGATAATAAAAAAATGATGAGATTCCACTCTTCCACCATAGACAGTTTTTACCCTCCAATCGAGATAATACAGTAAGAAGCGTTAAAAAACCAGGTTGCTAGGGTTAGGTGTATATATATATATATATATAAAACACACCCCAATTTAGTAAGTAGTAAGTCTTTGGCTGTTTGTTGGTATTTAAAGCCGATAGAGAAGCGGGGGGGTAGTTAAGTTTACGTTTAATCTTTACTAAACCCAAACAGTCATTTAAATAATCAGGTTTTATTTTGTCCAGCCTTATATTATTAACTGATATCGAGAATGCCGATAAAGGTTATTTATTTATTTTTTAAATTGACCTATTTACAATATCTTATCTTTTAGTTATCTGCGTTTAGTATTTATTAAATACATTTTATTTCATATTTATACAGATTAGTAAAAAGAAAAAATACTAAAGATATTTAGAAATTCAAGCAGAAAAGAAATACTCGGTAGTCGATACAGTGTATTAATATTTTTTTTTTTTTTTACTCTAAAATTAAAAGATCTATTAATAATTATTATTCACTCGCCTTTTTCTTCTACTTCTGTGTGTACGAACTCTCTAAATCGTTCTTTTTGTACTAATTAATTTCTAAATTATTTTTTACTGCCCGCTTTGGTCCTATTTTTGTTACACACTGACACCAATTTTATACGTAGTATCAAACATCTGAGATATGTTCCTACTAGCTGATGGAATGTGAAGTTCTCATAAAAAATTAAAAAAAAAAACAACAAAAAACCTGTCCGTTCGTCTAAATCTTAGACAAAGAAATTAGCACGGTTGTATATGAACTATGTAGCTTGTTTGGTTAAGTTATTACCAAATTTTTAATGATCTTATCTCAGTCTGCTTGTCAGGGTAGGAATAGCATTCAAAAGAATTTACACACATGACCCTTGCATATTTTTCACTTAATCATCTCTCGTCGCTTGCACAGTGCGATGTTCTGACGAACCTTGAACAGCAGTTAGTAGTTGCCTTCTCTTTTTTACGATACCAAGGCAATTTTCAGTGCGATTCACTGATTAATAATATATAAACAATTTAGTATTTATTATTACAGCTTTCTTCGATTATGAAACCTAAATTATTTAGACATTTTTCCCTTGCTGCATGATCGTACACCCCGCCCTCTTAGATGCTGACGTTACTGTCGTCTGTGCAGATAAAAATGAGCTATCTCCACTGTCAGTGTAATTTTTGACATTACACACACACACACACACACAGCAACTCTTTTAGTTGATAAGGCCATTGCTAGTCAACAAAACACCTTCACTTAACTTTCTAACTTATAAGAACGGGCTTAGAATTAAAAAAAAAAAACATGAATATTATTTAAATAAATATTTATTTATTAAATAACGCTTCGTAAAGAAGCAAATGCAGGTTGTCCATAAAGTCCTTGTTTTTTTTGTTGTTTAAAACCGTGTGATAAAAGAGATTTTATGGTCACCCTGTATAACACAATCTCTTAAAAATACGTTGTGGGTGCTTGTTTGCACTATTCCACGAAGAGGTTATCAAGCTATTAGACTTTAATTGAAACACTGACACCCTTTGTAATAATCTTTGGGCATTTTTAACATCGTTATTTCCTTGATTTTTAAGCATACGAACTACACCCTGTTTCTCCCTCTTTTTCTAACGTTACAAGCGATTATTAAGTAACCTGATTTTTCTGTGATCACCAGAAATGGCCAAGACGAGTTCTATTGCACTGGCGGTAATAATAAACTACTACCCTCTCTGCTGTTGCTGCTAGTAATTACGTTGCATATGCAGCTAAAGTAGAAATATGTACAATAGCAGTTATTGTGGATACTAGGGTAGGGTTTATTTATAATTACTTTTCTGTACTCGCCACTTACGGACGGGGGGTTCTACTTAGTATAGTATGAGTTTCACAAATCCATTTTCTTTTTTTCTCTACTCTTTTTGGGGGTTATATTAACAAACCTAACCGGCACAGCACCTAGCTCAGATCTTTAAATGTTTAGCCTTCAGATCTTTGCTCTAAGCTCCCGAGATCCGTTCTAAAGAAAGCTGAAAATACTTAGAAATCCACAAAATAATTTTAAATACTATCTATATCCCATTTTGTTACCATTTTTAGTTGGTTTTTTTTTTTTAATTAATTTTTATATGAACTACTTTCAACACGATTATTGATTTTTATACACACACACACACACACACACACACACACAAGACCCATCTTTGTGAACTGATTTTCTTTCTATTGCGACGATTATTGGGTATAGAAGCGATAGAGCATGGCCCTGAAAACCGCGAGCTCTGAAATTCCATTCTTTGTGTGTGGTTATTTCTGTCTAGTTAATACCTAAGAAAAAAGGGACCGCTCTTCTAGCTAATAATAAACCTGTGTTTATAAAATCTTCAATATTTGAAGGGGTATAACTAGCATTTTCTTTCACCACTGGGTATTTATTTTCTATGCATTGTTAAGTTTAAGTGTTACACTGCTCAGAGCTGTATTTAATATTGTCGACATGCAATCGTACTAGTTAATTAGTTCGTGAATTTTACATGGAGATAGTTTTGTTCTCTTTAGACTAAATATTTTATAGTACTGCATTAGTAAAGACTGCAGTACGCAGCTGCTACTATCAATAATGACTATTATTATTAATTCATAAGGTGATTGCAGTTTTGTTCTTTTCGATTAGGTAGCCATTACATTCTTGTAAAATTTATGATGACTAATAATTATTACTTGGGTAATAAGGGTAGGCACTGGTACTACTACTCGCATTAATGATGAGTATTTTTGTCCTGATCTCTTAAGTCTTATGCAATCTACAGCATAGTAATACTTAGTTGATGTAAATAACTACCAGTTGGAGTAGTAGTGCAGAGTGCTACAATTATTTTTATCAGTGCTAATCTAGGTCTACTTAGATATATTGGTTACTTTAGTTTTTATCTCTCTTGATAAATTCTGTACTTGCAAAATCTGCGAATGCCAACGTATATTGTGGATTGTACAAAAACAAAACAAACAAAAAAGCATAGAGTAGGCATGGCTTATGGTGAATGGTCTTTTGCTTTGCTTGACTTGAATTTAAACAGATTCTGGTTTTATTAATTTTTTGACTACTATTTACCTTCATCTTAATTTTTTATCAGAACTTAGCTCAGGTCGTCAATCTTACGACAGTGAGTAAACACCGCGGATCAGAAATAAAGAATAGTCTCTTGATAAGACGAACTGGTGTCCCCCTTTGCCACTGTAAAACCTAGTTAAACGCACCAGCTGCTCCACCGTCTAAGCTATGAGAACTCAACGCTGTTTACTTACTGCTGTAGATTGACGGCCTGAATCAAGTTTTGATAAAATAACAATTAAAAATCAAGATGAAGGTAAATAGTCCAACAAATTAATAATAATGATTTACAATAATTCATATATATAATAAATAAAATGATAATTGCTTTACTGACACTACCACTACAGAAACCAATACAACCAGTTTAAAAAAAAAAATCAATGCCTCTGCTCAATATTTCATATAAAGTAAAACAAGGGCAGTGTCCGTTCCAAAGGTGCATGTTTGGAAGGGGCCGGACTTTTATGGTGTGGAGCAGCCTGCCATAATTGTTATGCAAAATAATTTCCCGTCCGTTGTATGAAACAGCTTCAAAGTATTTGGGTTACTTCTCTTCAGTGTTGCACTTTTTGAGATTTTTTATTTTGATTAGATTTCTCAAGAACCGCTGATCTAAAAAACTTCAAACTCGACACTGCACTGCCTTGTGTGCTGACTAATATATCTGGCGAATGTCAACTTCGTACAATGGCTAGTTGTCGAGTAATTGTGGTGCATACACACACATTTCTTCAATTGTAATTAGATATCACTGATCACTCTGGCTCAGTGGTAGAGTGCCTGCCTTCAGTTCAGTAGGCCATAGTTCAATCTACCGCTGAGTCATACCAAAGACTTTAAAAATGGTACTCAATGCCTGTCTGCTAAGCACTCCGGTTTGAGGAACCTCTCACCAAGCCAAATCACATTGGATACACCGGTTCTTGTAAGATCACCGAAGTTAAGCAACGTCTGTACCTAGATTGGTGACCATTGTGAAATACCAGGTGCTGTAAGCCAGAACCAATCTTCAACAGGCCTGGCAAGCCAGAAGTGGGTCTTATTAACAATTGCCCATGTGTACCTAACCCTGTGACACCCTTGACGAGAACAATGATGCATACTTACATTAGGTAAAATTACGGCTACTAGGGCATTGCCTGTTCCAAAGGAGCATGTTTGGAAGGGACCAGACTTTATGGTTTGTGCAGCAGCTTGCCATAATTGTCATGTAAAATAATTTTGTCCATTGTACGAAACTAAGTATTTCAGTTACTTCTCTTCAGTATTGCCAATTTAGATATTTTATATCTTAATCTAGATAATTCTAAAGAGAGGAAGTCAAGAGAGGTCATTTATAGAAACTGAAGAAAAATCTATAGTCTTTAGTTTATTTTTATTAGATTTCTCGAGAACCGCTGGGCCAAACAACTTCAAACTCGATACTGCACTGCTTTGTGTGACTAATATATCGCCAGTTGTTGACTCATCTTTCTTTACAGTGGCCAGTTTTGGACTAACAGCAATTATTATATATATTTAAAAAAACTAAACCTAAAGAGTATTTTTACTTTTCCCTCCACAAGTAGTCTGTATTGGACTTGTAAAATTCACAATCATCATATATATATATATATATATATATATATATATATGAGCCGAGTCTGTAACATTTATAGTATCAGTAGCAGCCATCAACAGTCAGTTGATGTATACTTATGATAACCGTCAGTGAAGCGATGGATTGTGGACTAGTATTATTAATGACTTATTTTAGTGATATTAGTAAAAATACTGTCTATAGTATGGAGAAGAGTCATTAACATTCAAAGTGTTTTTCAGATGATTGAACTCCTTGTTTGTGTTAACACAACATTACAGCCGATCCATTGGAGAGATGTTTACCACCATCACATTGGATAGTACACCTGAAGAAGGCCATAGAATCGGACGAAACGTTGTTAACAACACAACCAACAAGGAGTTTAATTGTTCGAAAAATTCTTTGAATAGTACAACATACTAAGTAGCATTGTTTTTGTTTTGTATATATTATATCACCCTTTTGGTTAGTCTTGGTATAAAATTGATAGTTTGGTATAAACTACTTTTTAATATTATTTGTATTAATGGTGTACCGGGATATCAATCCGTTCAGAAATCCAACACCGGATTCACTTGGTGGCAGTGATAATATTTTGTGAATCCGGCACTGGATATTCAAACGGATTTATATTCCGGTATATCACTGATTTGTATATTAATGCACTTTTAAAAAATCTGATGTGACTAGTCAATCTTACTAATATAAAAGGATAAAAAAGAATTACTTATAGTAATAAATAGGTTTTTTGCTACTGTTAATATAACTTAGGTTCTGTTATATAAATTAAGGTGGCCTCTTTGATCGTAGTATTTATAAAACCAATGTTTTGAGGGGGGTTCTAGTAAATTAAGCAGTATTCTTTGTACTGTTGCAATATCACTAAATCATAAATATTATTTTTCTCATTCACTAGTTGATGACTTCTGCAATAGTATTGTAAAAAAACATTACTTATACAATGAGTCTTGTAAAATCCACAATACCTACTACCACTTAGTAGTACTGATGTTATAAGTCAATAGACAACCCTGTGACCTGATGGGTCACCCTTTGAGAGAAGAATAGTGCAATCTGATGTGACCAGGATGAACCTGTATTTTTATGCATTTGCAAATAAATAAGGCACACTACTTTATAATTAGCATTTAATAGTTATCTCCCTTGACAAATTGGTCATTATAATATAGACAACGGTGAGTACAAATACAGAACCCCACACTATTATTCTTCAGTTGCAAATCATCCGTATTTTTATTTTTGCACTCTGAGTTAGCATATTTTAGGGTCAGCATAATTCAATACCTCTGGCTACAATGCACCTTTTTGGCTACTTAGAGGTCACAAACAGATAAACAAAATCAGACTTTTAGTATTATGTAGTTTATTGTAATACCACTTCTTTTATTAGCCTATATATGACCTCTCCATTTTGGCTAGTTTTGTATTTGTGAAGTCCTTGATAAGTGACCCATTGTTTATGAACACTACTAAAGTCATTTGTTGATAATGTTAATATAACTAAAAGTAATATTACTAAAGTGTTTTGTTTGGTAATTATATTATCTGCGTATCGCACAAGGCTACATTTATAGAGCACTAAGTTAATTTCTTATCGGCTAATAAGGCCAACCATCTGAACTGTGGTGAACAGATGGTTTGGATAAAAAAGAGCAAACAATCGTTTCCTTTGCTTAAATTTTTGGATCATTGGTAGCAACCGTTTCCCTGGAAGCATTGGTCTCTTCTTCTCAGGTTAGTTAGGTAGTGTTATTTGGAGGTTAGTTAGGTAGTGTTAGAAATGGTCAGTGGCAAAGTTCCAGAGGAGTTGATGTTCTGCATAGCAGAGGCAATCGGTTACTTCTAAAATCCACAATAACTTAGACTAACTGGTATAAATATGACTAATACTGCTGCTATTGAGTACGATTAGTAAAAGTATTGTTGTAAGATTACCATTTTGTACCTAGTTTGCAACACACAGTAACAATAGTGACTATTAAGGTAATTTACTAAGCCTGGTACAAGGCCACGGTAGTGGAGTGCACCTAGTGAGGACCGAATTCTCTGAACTATTGAATTGGCTAGCTTGCTAAACCATACGATCCGGTAGGCACGTGCCCTAGTATTACTTGTGTTTAAGGATATGCTTGCCCTTGTTCACATCAGTCAGTCTTGTAAAATCCATAATCACTAGTGCTAACATTAGCTGTGACTTATTTAAAGCTATCATAATCACTATATTTAATTTTTAATGTTACTAGTATTAAAGATATTACTGAAGTTGCTATGTGTTTAAAGTTTGTCTTGGTAGAGTTGTCTTTCTCCGAATCGGCTTGTAAAATCCACAATAACCTAAGCTGGTGTTATGTTAAAATTACTGATGACTTATTTAAAGCTGTCATAGTTACTAAAGTAATTTTTAGTATTACAGATAGTATTTAATGCTTAGTTATTTACTATGTTTAAAGTACGTCTTGGGTACATTTTTGTCCTCCGAATCGGCTTGTAAAATGCACAAAAACAAAAGCTGGTTTTGTTATTGTTTAAATTACTTAATAAATAAAATGTGGAGGCTTTTTAAAAAAAAAAAATAAAACCCCCGAATTTGATAATCTTGTTAGTTGCCCTGAACGTTATATAAACGTTGCTGCTACTAAATTAACCAACTGTGATATGTATTGTCTACAACTCTGGTTTTTGATGCCGATTTTGTTTATTTCTTCTCTATCTCTACCTAACATACCTACCTCTACTAGTATCTGTTTCTCTCTCTCTCGCCGCATTTTCGAAAAGACCTTTCTTCTCTCCAGCTGCTGCTGGCTCTCTCGTCTTCGTCGTCGTCCATCGATGATGTCATATTGGTGCAGAGGCGACCAATGAACAGCGCACATCTCGCATTACACATAACACCAAACAACATACAGAACAGATAATGCGGCGGCCATGTTGGCTGTTGTCGGCTCTCCGCGTTCGCCTTGAAGAAGAGAAGAAGAAGGAAAAGCAAAAAACCGAAATCTCTTCCCCCCCACACACATGCATACACCTACATACATACAGACATACAGCCATACATGAAGGAGTCATTGTTTAAGAAGATAAAAAACAACAAAAACAACTAACTACCAAGGTTGGATCGCAACAAACGATGCAGTAGGATTTTTTCAGTTTACTTGCTGAGCTATGGATAAAACACCGACATTTCCCTCCTGAAAGAAAGAAAGAAACGGAGTAAATATATAACATATTAAACAAGAGGGTGATTACTATCAAAAACGGCGAAAAACGAAACAACAAAAAAAATATCTATATAATATCGTTTCAGAATAAGAAACGAAACGAAACACAAAGGAAAGAGAAAACGCCCGATGTGAATCTTTTTTTTTATTTATTCAAAGTTTTTTTTTTTTCTTGAATGATTATAAATAATATAACGCCGAAGAAGGGGGAAAAAAGTTAAAAAAAAAAAAGAAAAAAAAAGAAAGAAAAAAGCTGTGTAATAATTTTTCTCTTTTTCCCCCCGGAGTCGTCGCAAATGCCTTCCTATCGCACACTGGACCTCAGTCCACTCCTATTGGACCGAGCTTTCTATGACCTATTTCCTTCTGCTAAGAAGGAATCTTTGAGGGAACCACTGGTTATATTTGCAGGATAAAAAAAAGGATTAAAAAAATATACACGTATATATATAAAAAAGGCCTCTTCGTCTATTTCGGATCATCTCGGCATTGAGGGTGGACGAGAAGAAATTATTCAAAAGTGAAGGGAGTAGTGAGGCGGGGGGGTCGCTTGGCCGCCGAGGCAGGCTCTTTTTTTTTTTTTTTTTTTTTTTTTTTTTTTTTTTTTTAATTTGATTTAAAAAAAATAATTTTGTTTATGTAGAGAGAAAGAAGAAAAAAACAAAAGGCAAAAAAAAAAAAAGAGGGCTTGTCTGTGTCTCTCTACTTTTTGAATATAATCTCTGGTGTGTGTTATTCATTTAGTTATTCAACATGTCTACCAGGCCTATTCTACAGACGGTACACGAATCGGTGACAGTCGATCACCACCATGTAAGTAACAAAAGATAAAAATACTATTAAAAAAAGACATAAAGAAAAAAAAACGAATAATCTCCTATGTTACGTATGTATGTACCCATATAGATATATCAAACACAAAAAATCCCTACTCTAGTGTGTATATTTATATATAAATCCCTGTATGTGTGTGTGCACATAGATACGTGTGTTTCGCGATCAAAAAAACATGATCTCATATATGTTACATATGTACCCATATATATATATATCTCGAACATTAGAAAAAAAACCCTTAGTGTGTATATTATTCATTATTTATATATAAATCTGTGTGTACACATACGTGTTTTTCTATTTGAGCTCTTCATTTTCGTTTTGTTTTAAATTTGTAGTTAGTGTCATTGTCCTAAGTGTTTTAATTTAATTCCCCCCTCCTATATTTTCTCCTGAAAGTGTTTTTGTTTTGTAATGTTTATTTATCTTGTTTCTTCTCCCTTGCTTGCCGGGGTCTGTCTACCTACCAAACCAAACTACCTACCTACCTACGGTATATCACCAGAGTACTGATGACAACGCCAACCCTCGGATAACCTCCAGGAGTCGCACGTCGGATGAGCCTCACATAGGCAAATATCGTCTTATGAAGACGATAGGAAAAGGAAATTTTGCTAAAGTGAAGCTCGCTAAACATGTGCCAACAGGAAGGGAGGTGAGGACCCCTTTTTTTTATTAAACCACATTCCTTTCATACTTCTTGTCTTGTGTACACTTATTCTTTTTGTAATAAAATATAGACAATCCTTCGTTTTGTGAACGCAAAAATTTTAACCATTGTCAAAATCGACTAGGATGTTTTTGCTCTTTTGTGCATCCGTAGTCGATTTCGACAATGGTAAAAATCTTTGCATTCACAAAACGAAGGATTGCCAAAATATATATATATCGGGAACCAATTTGAAATAAAAGTGATAATGTACAATAAACAGATGTGTTTACCTTGATATACCGTATTTACTCGTGTATAATACGAGAAATTTAAAATTAAAAAAAATCAGGGTCAAAATTGGGGGTTAGCATTACTAGAGCGAGAAAAAGATAACATATAAATATATTACTGATTTATAGCAACAAAAAGTGGCATTATATTCGAGATTGCATTGGTCTCGAGTAAATACGATAATCACTAATGCTTTTATCTGTAAATGCACTAAAAGCACAATAGTTATTTATATATAAAAGCACAATAGTTATAAAAACACTGATTATGTGTGTGTATATGTATATAAAGCACTAGTTGTGTGCGTGTGTATATATATAAAGCAGTTGTGTGTGCGTATATATAAAGCACTAGCTATTGTGTGTGTGTATATATAT
>VCCN01001195.1:175665-192811 GCA_006491835.1 Architeuthis dux
TTATTGATTTGGTTGCTGGTCATTAATAGTTTGATCATGTTCAGATTGATTGACCCAATGTAAGAGACAAACATTTTCTGATAAAATAAAAATAAAAAAAGGTCCTGAAATTTAAAAGTAAGAAATGAAAGTATTTCTGAAGCCACCATTGCAATTCTTTTTATTCATTTGAATTGTCATTTAATCCTGAAAAGTTATTTTTATTTTATTTAAAATCAATTTTGCACAATTGTTGTTTTTTGTTGTTTTTTTTCTGCAAATGGTGGCTGCTTTTTCAAACAAACCTATAACATTCCAATTTATGTTTGGACAATCCAATCTCTAGTTCCCATCTTTGATATTAACACAATGTTTGTGTCGATTCATTCTACGGCTTTCTTTAGGTGTAATATGAGGCGTCTACCGTAGGACAGGCGAACTAATCAAAAAACATGGTTTTGAGAAAATAAGCTCCAAAGTTTGGTGACTTTAAAAACTGCATACCGATCAAATTTTTGGATTGATTTTCATCAAAACTTGTATGACACCTGTGTATATTGAGTAGATTATGACTATAACATTGTTTTTTACATGATATTACAGAAAAATTATCAAAAATCATGCATTAGCAATTAGGACTTTGCACGTGGTGAAAAAATATGTGGTAAACAATGGCAAAACAGAGAGTATTAGTCAAACTGGAAACTTGCTGATTATACCACCGGGGATGGCTGAATACTTTATTATAGAAAACGCATTTTTGGAACAGTGGCAAGTTCTCCTCTCCTATGGTAGACACCTTTTATTGTGAATATTCTTAAGGAAAGAAAAAGAAGGCTATAGAAATGTTGTGTTAACATCAAAGATGGGAAGAAAAGATTAGATTATCTAAACAAAAATTAGAATGTTAATGACTCTTCTCAAAGTTATATACATAAACCTCTCACATGTTAAGAAATGTTGGCTAAACTTTAATAATTACAAGTCTAGATTAGATTTTAATGGATGGTGTATTGTCATTAAGTTTAAAGTATTTGTAATGTGTTGGGAAAGGTAAAACTTTGAAGCCAGAGTTGTTTTTAATTTATTTTTTTAAAACCTCTGCCAACAAAATTGGAAGAGGTATATGTATTCACCAGTGTCTGTCTGTCCACACAATATCCCCAAAAGTTCACTATGAATTTCAATGAAATTTGTTTTGTTTTTTTTCCATACATTTATGTATTCACTCCTGTTTGTCCACACAATATCTCTAAAAATTGTCAATGACATTTTGTGGAAGGGTAGAGCATGGGCTAAGGAAGAAATGATTAAATTTTGGGGTGGATCTAGGAATCTTTTACAGTTACTCCCCTCCATCGTAGCTATATATTTTTTGCTAATGGACCAAATCCTATTTTCTTGCTTCTAATGGATGAATGAAATATTTTGTCATCTGAATTTTCTGATTAAACTTTGTCTCCTTATCGGTTTACTTGTTTTTAATTCACTGCGATTTAATTAAATTTGCATTTGATATTTTAGTTTCCATTTAGAATAATTACTTGTCTATAAGTTGAGAATTATTAAATTAAGAGCTTTAGTCACTTATATTTATATCAAAATAATAGCAGACAGCTCAACAGTGATAATAAACAAAAGGACTCAATAGGTTGACTTTACAAACCTAATATTGTCCTGCTTGAGATAGATTGAGATACATAAAAAAGTTTTGATGGAGCAAATATCATTTCTAATACATTGAAAACGCACACCATTTGCTTCTAAATAAACTTTTATATTAACAATTTTAAAGGTGTTCAAATTCCAAAGTAAAGTGGTACATCTCTTAACAAGGACAATCCATTCCACAAAACGTTTTGTAAAGTGAATAATTAAACCTATGGGATTTCAATAATTTGTTCTAAATAAAAATATCTGATCCCTAAAACCTTAATGATAACCTTGTAAATAATACATAATATACTAATTACTTTCTGAATAATGTATAAATGCAAATAAACATGTAAATAATGTAATTAATAAATAAATAAATCTCATTATAATTCACCAAATGTCCGTTTGTCTGCCTAGATATTAGATATAAATCTAGATAATTATTAATTAAATCTAGATGATTTGAAGCAGTTGGGATGTTGAAAATGGCCTGTAAAATGTACATCAGAAGGCATACACAAGGCGGAACTACGTTCATAAAAATGTTAATTTTTAAAATTTTATAATGTCCGAAATTGAAAATATTTTTCATTTTCATAGTTGATGATTCTGGATAATTTTATGAAATTTCGTTTTGCTAAGAAAATCTTTGGGGGCTGTTGGGACCTCGCAAACTGACATTTCATTATAAGAGTCCTTTGCTATGAAAGGTACCACTGTTTCCCTATGTAATGTGAAATAGGTCAAAGTTAAAATCAATGCAGGAATTGCTAATTTCTCTTTGACAATTATGATTTCTTAATGATTTGCTGGTTTTGGAATTCTCCAACTAATTTTGTACATGGGATGGTACGAGGAATTCCTCTACAAGTGAATGTGTGAATTTAGGTCAATAAAGAAACACTTTTAGTCTTGTTACCAGATTATTTGATTGAATTTGGTTGCAGTTGGTTGCAACTGTTACTCGAATTGCCAAGCTGAATTGAAGTTCTGGTGCAGAGTCGGCCCGTGGCATAAGCGAACAAAGCGACTGCTTGCGGCTACCAGAGGGCCCCCAAGAGTGCGGTGAGGACCTAAAAATCAAATTCTGCTTAGGGTCCCATAAAGGCTTGGTGCAACAGCTGATATCACTTTTGTGTTGATGCTCTTTGGGGAAAACAGAAATCCAGTCCTCTCTGCCCTGTCTTATTGCTAGTTATTTTAGTGTAGTCTTATCATAAGCATGTCACAATAATAGATGAGAGAGAGAGTAATCTGCTCTTTCTATAAAGGAAATAGGGCTGCTATATCTATTGTCACTCCTGAAGACGGAAGATAGTTTATCTATATTCCTTTTTTTCCCATTGGTTTGTTGAATAAAGAACTGAAATAGTTGTAAATTTGAGGATTTAGATTTCTTTGATTATACATTCAAATGTCTCTTGAGGTGCAAGGGTTGAATGTTTTTGTCATGTCTGTTCTGTCTTGTAATTAGAAAAACCATTGTTTACGTTTCTGAGTTGAATGAAAAAAGTTACGGTAATACAATTTAAAACTTATATATAGTGTAGTTTCTTAAGAATGGTTATTGTATTATCAATGACATCTACCGTATTTGTCAGCATATAAGATGCATGATTTACAATGGTATTTGGTGGATCAGCACCCATTGTAACCCAAGTCCCGTAGATGTCTATTTGACCCCTTGTTCACAGACCAGCGCATTGTAATATTTGCATAATATTTTGTTTATGTGAATGCGTCTTACATACCAAATACAGTATATTGTGACTAGATCAGTCTTATGTCACTCGGTTACCTGATATGGTTCTTTTTCTTCTCAGTGTAATCTATATAATGAACAGTGACCGTTTCTGTTTATCTGTCCATAACAATGGACTCTTTCACTTAAAGGTAACAATTTTGCTGATAAGAATATCTCCTACCCACCTTTTGAAACAATGGACACTTCCACTACTTCAGTAGTTTCTTTTCTAAGATCATCATAGAAATTCAAATATATCCATGAATTTCTTCATGGGATGAACTAGTGTATTTATATTAAACTGGAGGCTGCCAGTGAGGTTTAGTAGATGTAGTAAATTGACCTACCATGACAATTATTTTAACAGAACATTTGAATTTTAAAATATATCAATAATAGTAATTAAAAAAAAACAACAGCATTGGCTCTTTCCAGATCCAATGTATGAGTAAGTGTAAAAAGAAAATAACCATTTGTAAGTTGAAATTGAATATTGTTTCACTTCTAAACAGTCCCAACTATGATATGAAAGTAGAACCTGGTTCTTCAGCCGCTTTTTGAAGTCTGGTCTTATCTTGCTCCGCAATCTATTGTCATATGTATAGTAATATAAAAGATATGATTCATTTAAATTTATTTTGTGTAGAGATGGGGGAAGATTACCTGTTTTAACCAGTTAAAGTGAGAATTTATATTCTTGGAAAAGATAGTAGCATGGCTTCAGAGTTGTCCTTCTTCAGATATGGGTAAAATAGCAAAGCAGACTGGCCTTGGGAGTCAATTAGTCTAGGAGAAGGACAACTATGAATTCAAAACCGTGGAGAAGGCAACGGGAAACCACTCCACGGTTTTGAAATCAGTTGTCCTTCTTCTAGACTAGTTGCTATTTTATCCATACCTGGGGGGAAAAAAGATGGATTCCATTGTCTGCGCTGTTAGCCATTATGACACTCACACCTCCGGAATGGTAATAATATAGAAACAGTTTAAATGTCTTGGTCATTAAAAAGATATTTAGCTATTTTGAGGTGAATTAAAATAGACTTAATACATAATTTAAATTGAATCTTCCTTGGTGAAAACCATTTATTTGCCTGTGTAATTATAGAATGTCAATTAGTCATTTGTTTTTTTTGTTGTTTTTTTTTAGGTAAGTCAAGTTAAAATGTTCACTTTTAGTACTAAGTTTGTTTTTTAATTCAGGGTTCAACCCTGAAACTGAGAAGCCCTGCAAAAGAAATCTATCTACCATATTTCCTGCCATATAATGTATGTTCCACCCAAAATTTGCTTTAAAAAAAAATTACACTGCACATTATATCATAAATGTGGTAAGTTGATGGGTTGAGGTGACTAGTATCAATACACCTCTATTAGAAACCAAACCAAAACTGTCAAAATAGGTTTCTTCAGTTTTCAAGTCTGTCCGGCTGGCTGTGTATGTATCGCGCGTACAGGTCACACCAATAGAGCTAGAGGGCTGAAATTTTTAACATCTACTCTATTTACTAAATTTTCAACATTTTGTCTAGAAAAAAACATTCCCTCCAAATAGGTTTTTAGTGGGGGCTCAATTTACAATATAAGTTTAGGCTAAATTCATCCCTAGTTTGTGCCTGTTTGTTTTTTGAAAATTTGAAAAAGGTCAGAGAAGTAACTTATTCATTCATCACCCCCAACACAGCATGCTGCCAAAAGATGTTGGTAACATGACGGTTTCTATTGAGTGACTAAACAGACCTGTTTGGGTAAACGTTTATTTCCTAAATATTCCTTAGTTTTATTCCAAGCAACAGTATAACAAACTAACTGTACTTGGCAAGCTGTTACTAATACCTTGAGGAAATATCCCATACCAAATGATGATGGGTGTGTAATATAAACTGGTATATGATATAAAATTGGTTTTACTATGTGATTGGGGGAGGTGCGAGAGCATAGTGGTTAACAGACATTGGAATTGGCGAGCTGAGTTCAAACTCTGGCTGAGGCTGTTTATGTTCACTTTGCACTAATGCCCTTGGGAAAGGCACAAATCCATCTTTTCTCCTCATGGCAATCGGTAAAATAGCAGGGCAGACTGGGCTCTCTAGCCTTGGGAAGGCAACCGGTCTAAGAGAAAGACATCTTAAGGTGGTTGGATGCCAACTTTGACGTCCTTCCTGTAGCCAAACTAATGCCAAACGTATTGCGCTCCGTTTTCCTTAGGACTACATCAGCGAGGCTGGATCCCAGGATCTCTACAAGATTGATTTGATGCTTCCAATTGCATTTGAAACCTTCAACTATTCAAAATGCCACAAAGATATTTTCCTAAATAATCTAAAGATGTTTTTTTTTTGTTTTTTTTTCTTCTTCAGTATTGAAAAAATTAATACAATTGAGCAAATACCTTTTATTTGGTTTCATCTGTGAAAGGCAGACCAGATAGTAGGATATTCATATAATTCAAGATGGAGACTTGGTCCTTCCTAATTTTTGTAAAAAGAAAATTCAGTATCTCTTAAAAATAATCAAAATAGTTTATCAATTTTGTACTTTAATCTTTTTAATTTTGCTTTTGATATAATGTGATTTTAAAAACGTGAAAAAAAAATGAGTCTCCATTTGTTTCTCAAAGTTGGAATCTGTTGAATTTTGAGATCCTGTCAAATTCATCTTGCTAGAAAATGACTAGTATTTTATACAAAGGACAGTCTTAAGTATTTTCCATAATGTAATTAATAGGTTAGCTACAATTTAGACATTTTTTTTCTTTTTTTCTTCATGAACATAAAAGAGAAGTAAACTAAAGGCTGAAAAATAAATGGTCCAGTTCGTTCCAGATCAGTGGGGGTCATGGTTGTAATAAAAATAAAATAAATATTTTATGGAAGAAAATGATTTTTCTCCTTTTTAAATAAATTTTATGGAAATTGATTAAATGATTGTGATTGAATAGTTTTATATTTTCGGAATTTTGATCTTTCTGTATTGTGGATTTCGTTATTTCAATCAATTGGGATTCTGAGCATTAGTCAAATTAAGTCTTTTGATGAAATCTTTTTTTAATTTGTGGTGTTCTGGGCAAGTGGGCGATAAGTAAAAGTCCACCATCCACCCACATTATATCGCGAACTGCACTATAAACTAACTTTGTTATAATGGAGGCCTGTATACGGGTTCATTTGTAAATCTAAACCTGGAGCATCATTGTTACTAATGTTCTTCAAAATATAAACATAGGATGTGCGAGTGGCGAAATGGTTAATGGTGCCGACAATGGAATTGGCGCGCTGAGTTCAAACTCTGAGGCTGTTTATGTTCAGTTCACACTAGTGCCCTTGGGAAAGTCATGAATCCATCTCTTCTTCCCTCCGCCCCAAGCTATGGGTAAAATAGTAAGGCAGATTGTGCTCTCTATCCTTGGGAAGGCAACCAGTCTAGGAGAATGACAACTCTGAATTCAAAACCAGCTCACCAGAAAATAGTGGCAATAGGTGAGCTTAATTAGCCATTACCTTCCCAGAACCAACATGACCATACAGTAGTCATGGGAAGAGTTGGGAAAGGCTGTGGACCTGAAATGGCTGATGATGATGATGATATCATAAGATATATATTTGTTCATTCAGTCACTTAAAAGAAGCAGCACACAAAACACCCAGTCAGTAGGCTGAGCATAGATATTACCAATGTATGGGAGCCACTAATTGAAAAAGAATATTTGAAGTTCCAAAAATCACTACCTAGTAATGTCCTTGAAAGTGGAAGTGTTGGTGGTGCTTGTCTGATTTCCTGGAAGGTCATGAGTTCAACTCGTGGGTCAGGTGGATGCTAGGTGGGAGAGCATGTAGTAGGTGTGGAGAAGGCAGTTCTAAGAACTCTTAAGGAGAGGCTTGTAGGAGAAGCACATTCCAAAGATGACAAATGTGATCAAAAATGTGCTTAGAAACAAAAAGCAAGCAAGTCAGTTTGAATGAACCAAAATATAATTTCTCATAAGCTGTTTTTAAAAGAAATTCTTTCTATATTTAATGTAGATTATGTTTTTCTTCTTTTGACCAGTTGATAATCATTTTGTTGCTCAAACATGATCCTTCTGGATAGGAATTAAGACCATATGCAAATTCTATGAGATTTTATGCAACAATCTTCTTCATTTAATGATATTCTTAATCTTGGCTTTTTGTGGTTAATGTGCATAACTTTTATAAAATTAAAGTATATCGAGGGCTGACAACCAGAAGTGATTATGTCCCAACTGTTTAAGAATAGAATATTCATTGCCGTAGAAACAGTGGCCTGAATTAATAAGTTTTATAAAAACAACTAAAATTAGGATAACAGTAAAATCTAGTCAAATTTAATAAAAGTGGTGTTACTTTATTTCATCTAATAATAATAAAGATTGATTTATAAAAGACTACTAGGTCTCATATGTAAAACAACATAAATATGGCGCAGAGGGTCGGTGTACGGAGTGAGTTTATGAGTGAATCGGCTTTTGCTAGTCTTTGTGGCTGATTGGTAAAAAGCAGCTAGACATAAACTAATCTCCCAATGAGGGTGTGAGTTTGATTCTCACTGAAGGCTTACTGCTTATTTCTGATTGCGCAGTTATTCGTTGCTATAGAAACTGGCCCGAATTAATAAGTTGTATAAAAACAACTAAAATTAGGATGATGGTAAAAACTAGTCAAATTTAATAAAAGTGATGTTTAAGAACTATTTAAATGGGCATAGTCAGTTCTGGTTGGGAACAGTCTTTTGGGTAATGGACATGTTATAATGATCTTAAAAGTCCACTTCCAATAGGATATGGCCATAAACACTTCTGGCAGACATAGCACAAGGGACAACACAAATGTTAGGTGACTTGACCTATTTTTGCCCCAAAACGGAGATGACCACTTTTGGTTGTCAGCCCTCGATTGACTAGGCAATAAGCCTGATAATGACAATTTTATAACGTGACAAATGACAGTTCACAAGTTATTACTGTGATTTGCAGATATATTTTGTCTTTAAAGATTTTGGAAGCATTTTTCTGTATATTCTGCTGGAATAGATTTTGGCTAAATTTTAAAGAAATTTACTCCAGAAGTATTTCTTGAAAACATCTAGGATGGCCTTTTCAAATTTTTGAGTTTTGTTTGTTGCTTACATGTTTTTATTAATGTATAAAGATAGAAATTCTGTCTTAGAGAGATCACAGCCTATAAATGTCAAAATATCTTCTAAATCATTTTGTAAACATTTTTCATACTTGCCTTTATTCAATTCATCCCATTCGTCTATTTTCATTGATTTGACATCATATCTTGATAGGAAGTGGCTAAAAGGAGCCAAATACACATTTGTCAAATGTGTGTCTTGGTGCATATCTATATATAATACTAAATGTTCTGTTTATATGTATGTGACTTGTAGGTGGCTGAAACAGCGCATTGTTGCCAGAGATATTGAATTAAGGTAGCCGTAAAATGAGCTAACCTAAAGAATTCAAAATAGTCTGGCTGATTTGCAATTTGAATTATAATAGTGTGGGATCTGTGTTGACGCTCAGTCCTATCTATATTATAATGACTGATTTGTCAAGGAAGTAACTATTAATTGCTAATTATAGAGTAGTCTGCCCTTTTTTTTTCTCATCAATTTGCAAATGTGTAAAAATCCTGGTTCATTCTGGTCACATCAGATTGTACTAATTTTCTCTAGGGTTCTCTAGTACAATTCTGTTATTGATATCATTTTTTCTGTTAGCCAAGTCTCCTTTAATGAAATGTTTCCGACTAAAACTTTTGAAAATTTCAATGGCTTTTTCCCCTATGTAACGGAGTTAGTATCTTTTTTCAATGGGGTTTTATAATAATCCATATGTATTCATTACTGGACATTATTGATAAGGAATTTAAAAAAGGTTTTTTTTTTTTTTTTTTTTTTTTTTTTTTTCAAAATGAAGTATTAAACCATTTTTAACTTTTGACTGTTTTACATTCATCCTAATTTTTAGTTTGTTTAATCACAATTTCAGTAATACCGGCATGGCAGTGTTATTTTGGTTTTAGTAAAAAAAAAAAAAAAAAAAGTTATCGATTATTTAATTTTTATTTAGACGAAGTATTGTAAACCATTTTTATTAATTTTTAACTATTTACCTTCATCCTAACTTTTAGTTTTTTTTAATTACAATGCAACTTGGTTTTAGTAAAAAAAAAAAGTATTATTTGTTTTAAACCATTTTACATTGTGATTTTTAAAAAAACTATTAAAAATTAAGATGAGGGTAAATAGATAGCAGTCCAAAATTAATAAAAATGGTTTACAATACTTGATTTAATAATAAAAAAATTATCGTTTTTTTACTAAAACTCAAACAGTCATTGCCGTGCCAGCTTAGTACAAAAGTAAAAAAAAATGTTATCATCTTTAGTGGTGGTCGGTCAAATCGGACCTTATGATGCGATGTGTTTTTGACGATTAAGTTATCCTACTTTGTCGCTTCTTTCTCTAGCACCATGATGACGTCACTTCATATTAACTTCGCAATCGCGAGTCTCAATGTTTCTATGTTTAAATTAAATGTTAATATGCTAACTAAATGTTGTTTAACAACCAGTGTTTTGGTTGCCCCGGTTTATGGGTTTGTTTATATAACGGCCCTTCTTTTTCTGCCAGTTTTCTCAGAAATAATGTTGTATTTGTGTTCATTCCTACATTTGCTACACAAAATTGGTGGGTTATTTGTCTGAGCCAATTGTTTGCCATTTCGGTTTGTGTAATTACCTTCCGTTAAGGTTGGTGCAGCATTTTTCCACTGAATTAGTGCAATTTGTGAAAATAGAATAGAAATACTTTTGTGTATTTATAACTAATTTGGCTGTTACCTTCTCCGTTTCAAAATGGCTGAATGCGAATTTAATGTCAAAGAAGCAGACAGCATTTTTTTAGGGTTAGTGTTTCAACTCCCTGAATTTAATTTCCAGTTCAGGTTAAAAAAAAATCTTGTTACTTGCAATGGGACAATAGATGTAGGTGCAGCAGGCCTACCACGTTTAGGTACAGCATTTCTTTTTTTCTGGTAAATGAACACGTCCTTCTTCAGTCATTTTGAATTTAAAAAGTGAAAAAAATGTTGAAATTTTCATCTGCTTCTTTGACTTTAAATTCACCAGCAGCCACTAGAGCAACAGCCATTTTAAAACGGGGAAACATCACAAATGCCACAAATTTAATTCATTGTGATTCTCTTATATGTATCTAGAATCTATCTAATCAATCTATTTATATAAAACAACTGGCTCTGTCAGTGTGTTTTAGAGGGGGATTCTATTTACAATGTAATTATAATTCCTAAACTGAACCTTTACTTTCCGTTCAATATACATACTAGTTGGAAACCACCCGATAGTGCGGGTCTCAGCTAATATTGTATAAAAACATGAAATCTTTTGATAAAATCACTAATGTTGCTATATTGTTATATTCATTTTGTCAAATTGTCAGTGTTGATTGAATCTTGTTTTAGTTACAAAATCTTATAATTTGGGAATTTTATTTGGTCAATTTCTGTGGAATGTATCAACATAGAAGATCCTAATTATAAAAAAAATGGCTGTATTATAAATGTCTCTTTAAAATTAACACATAGTCTCAGGGTGTTAGCCAGGAATTTGATTTCCCCAACATTTTTTTTATAGGAGTGGGAAGTTTTCCGAGGTCCACATTTTTGTATTTGTATTTATTTTGTATTTTTTTTAAATGTCCAAAAAGACACTAAAAATGGTCAAAAACACACTCAGCTTAATTGGGAAATTGGAATTAGGTTTCTATTTGCTGGGTCTTCTGTAAGCCCCCATTATGATTAATACATTTCTGACTTGTTATAAACAGATTATAAAAACTTTGGAAGATGAATTGTTTTGTTTTTTTTCCTCCCCCCTATCAGCACCCATTGTTAGAACTTTTAACCAGATCTATTTATAACCTATTAGAACTCATTGGTTTTACTTTGTATCGATATAATTCAATAAGTATAAATGTAAAGTTTCATGGAAATTGTCCCTGTAATATTTATCATTCAGAAAATTCATATGCATTTGACTTAGTCAAATTAGATTTAAATGTGATTTAATAATTGAGGGTTTTAGATTTATTGTTTTGCTTTGCATTCTGAATTATTTCTTCTATGCAAATGTATAGAAGCATTTGGAGATCCTGCTCTTTGTGTGTGTGTGTGTGGTGACTTTTTCCTAATATTTACTCTAATTAAAATTTATTTCACAGCTTAGAGCTCTTGTAAATCTTTGACCTGTTATTCTTACATTGCATTTAAAGATCTACATAGCAGTTTCATAATTATAATTTTTGATTGATTGTATATAAAATAACTGATTACCAGTCATAAAAAATTAAAGTGAAATTTGAGAATAATACCAATTAGTTAATTTTGGGCTTGTTTTTTGTCAAACTCCCATCCAAGTTGGAGGCTGGAGTTGACATAGTTCTTTTCCTTGTTGTTATGGTAGAAAAACAATCCTCACCTAATTTACTGGAATAAACTCTTCACTGTTTGTCTGTTCTGTCATGTTAAACCAAACAGATATATAAAGTTAGCATTTCCCTACCGTGATTTAAAATCACAAAGAAGTGATCGTTAGGCAGCTTTCTTACCGACTGAGCCAAACTGCCATGTCTTACATATCTACAAAAATTTGTTATAATTTTTTAAATTTATTATATATACATTACAAAAGTTGCAGTAATCATCTTCAGTCGGAATAGAAGTAGAGTTTGACCCTGCAGCAGTCAGTCTTTTTAAAAAAATTTAATGTCTACTTAATTTGTTTAGTCTTAGAAGACAAGTGTTAAATATAATGAAAAAAATTACTTTTGTTCATTTATTGGCATCCTAGCAAATTCAATCCATATGATTTCCAACCGATTTTCTTAAAAATAATTTTACATTTTTTGAATTGTTAATTAAAGAAATTACACATTTATTTTGTGCGTAATTGAATGTGTAACACGTATGAAAGGTAGGGCTGGCTTTCTGTTCCTATTTGATCAATGTATGAGAGCTTCTCCTGAATTAGATCTCAACCTGCTACTGATAGCTGATACAGATCTTTAACACATTCCCACTGAATGACAAATACATAGTTTGTCATACTATGTGATTAATGTAATTGCTACTACTTATATCTGTCTGAAGAAATAGACTATACCACAATATATGTATACTAGCATGGTACCCGTAAAAAATGACGGGATCTGCCTAGGATCAGAGTATCTATGTACTCTGCTTGGGATCAAAGTGTTGATCCCCGGCCCTCTGCCTAGGTTCAGTGTAGTATCTGTGTGCTCGGGATAAAACACATTACATTTTATATATATGTGAATATAAAATACTGTTTTTAACCACCACCGGGAACAATTCTAATCAAATATTTTATTTATTTGTTATTTAACATTTTTTCTACTTGGTTTTCTCATGGAATTTATTCACTTGATATAGCAATCGTCATGTCGCTTGAAATGGACCTTTTCATTTGGAAAAGAATGTTTTAGATATGTGTTTACAAACAGTTAGGGCTGTAATCAATGAATAGACTTATGGACATTGAATAAAAACATTCTATCTAGTCCCTCTATGGTCAATTCATTTGTGTGATTGTGAATCTGTTCTATCCAAGGGTATATAGTTTGCAATAACTTTCATTATGCTTACAAATGTTTTTTTATATATTAGAAAACGTCAACCAAAACTGGTTGGCTATGCATGTATGTACCAAAGGAGCTAGAGGGCTGGAAATTTAAACATTTATGCCTTATTACGTTTGGAAAATGCAATGTAAATATATTCTAAATTGATCCCTTAGTTTGTGTCCGACAGCATTCATGCTTGTTTTTTGAAAATTCAGACTTGTTTATTGAAAATTCAGACTTGTTTAGTGATCACTGTTTGACAAAAGGTGAGAAGTAACTTATTCATTAATCTACCCTTTTTCCAATTCTTTAATTGATTACCCCCAAAACAGTATGCTGCCAAAAGATGTTGGTCATGTGACGGTTTCAATTGAGTGACTAACCATACCTATATACATTTTTTTTTTTTTTTTTTTTTTTTTTTTTTTTTTTTTTGTCATATTGTATTGTGTGAATAATGTCTGTAAATCCTTTCTTTTGTAATGACAATGCCTTGCTATCTTGGTCTGAAGAAGACTAAATACATGGCTTTATCGGTAAAAAAATAATGCTGTAATCATAGTCTGTTCGACTCATTTGCAGTGATGAAACACTACTAAAATCCTGTCTAATCTATTATGCATGACTGCCTTGTACTTTATATGATCGCTGCCACTTGATACGAGTGTGGTGACTCCTAGGAGAGCATGTGTCCTCGAGAAAGGGACCGGGTGCACATTCCGGTCCTAGCTTTGCAAGATGATCTGTTGATCGGCAGCAGAGCATAGGCTGAGACGTTCGCAGAACACTCTTGTTGCTGCATACAGCACCAGGTATTCCCAGATAGTCACCCATCTGGATAATGACCAGGCTCGACATCGCGTAAATTTGGTGATCATACGAGAACTGGTGTATCCAACACGATTTAGCTGTATAATTTGCAGTGATGAAATCATACTAAAATCCTGTCTAATCTCTTCTGCACGATTACCTTGTACTTTATATGTCTAGTCAGAACCTAAAGATAATGAATCAGAGTTTTTGATAGATAATACAGCAAGTGATGAAATCATTCTTATTTCATTGCATTGGGTGAAGAAACATTACAAATCATTACATTCCCTGTCTGGAGAACTTGAAAAAAACCTGACGTTCTGTTTAGCATGCTAACAGTAACATGAATGGAAATTTTTGTCATTACAGTTGAGCCATAGAACTGCAATGATTGAATTTCCCGTCATCAGCAGTTAATGGATTTTAAGAAACTCTTATGGGGATGTATTTGAGATTGGACGAAAGTCGGTTGGGCGTGAGATGACGTATGACTGTACTTAACAGATATACAGAAAGTTTGCCCTATCGTATTTTGAAGTAATTTTTGTAACTGGGTATTATAATTATAAATGAAAGTTTAAATAGATGTATGCTTAATGGAGACCACATCAATAGCAGCTCTGTAGAAATATTAAAAAAAAGATGTAAAAACCCCCAAAAAACTATGATTTTACTAGTATGCTTCCAGGGTTTGCATATTAAAACTTAAATCATTTGAAATATGCTTTCTTCTATATCTATATGCATTTTGAAGTCTTTTGTAAACAGATGCACATTGCTTAATTTTTATAGGCTGTTTTAAAATTTCAAGTTAACATTATTAAAAATGTTTATATTTTTGTATGGAACAATTTTGTGAACTTGGGGAAACTTATTTAACCCTTTAGGCGCCACCGTCACCAAATTGTGCCCCCCCCCTCACTCAGTCAGTATATGATATATACGAAAATATGGCTATAAATCTGCTGTACATATGACCAATAGGTGGCACACATATTAACATAATTCTGAAGTAAAATACTGTGGTCCTTTTTATATTCAGGTTTTTGCCGTAATTTCTAAGTAAAAAGTGCATTTTTTTTTGTAAAATGGTAAAAAAAAGTTGTACTAAAAATTCTAAAATCTAAGATGGCCGCCACCTGATGACATCATCATATGCAAATCAGATATTTTTTTTCCAACATAAACCTTAGCGATAATTTCATTTCTGTATAGCAACCTTCTATCATGAACCATTCTCCCTGTATAGCCCTTCAAAAAACACAGTCAAATTTATGAAATTGTCCCCAAAAACTTTGTGCCTAAAGGTTTAATAGAACTGTTTTTTGCCATTCAATGCTGAACAATCTTTGGTTCTCTCTTTGCATTGATTTCAGTAATTTATATCACCAGTTCAACCATTCACTAAACTATTTTTCTTTACTTTTTGATAGCGTTAAACAAATGTGAGGATTATTGTTAAACATATATGATTTACTCAAATCATTGCGCCTGAATTCAAAATAATTACTATCACCACAATTTTGACTTGCAAAATTTTGAAAATAATAAATATAAAATTAAGGTCTCAGCACTTTCACCTATCTTACCAAGATGTTTTGTGGGTGGCTTAGAGACATATAGATCCTCTTGACCACTTCGGTCTGAAGAGTCAAAATACTGGTAATATTGACATACAACATTGAAATTACTACTAGTCCGTTGGCTCATTTACCATAGTTATCCGATATGAGAATTAATTTTTGTGATTAAGTATATTTTTAAAAAATTATTACAATACTTTTGTTTATTTACTATTCTATACTAAGTATAATTTATACACTTTATTCAGTTCAAATTACTGTCTAGCATAGATTACCGTTAAGCCTATAGGACGCAGGGAAATCTTTGAGACATTTTTGGAAATACGGTAATCAAAATGTTTGTTTTAGCTCTAAAACATTGTTCATTGCAAACAGAATCCATAGTATTTACAGCCGCTTGTTAAAGATCCTATAAGTTTCAGTTATCGAAAAATAGCTAGTTTGTATTTTGACATGCAGATTTAATCGATCATTTGCAAATCTAGGATTAGCTTTGTTAGCTAAGATTATATGAGAGCACTTTCTCATCACTTCATCAAAACAAATCATGAATATAGGCCATGTATCAAGATATGTAGTCTGCTCGGATAGTGTAATGGTACTGGGTTCGATTCCTGGTATGAGCGAAGAGTGTGGAAAACTCTTCATTAGGACAAATTTCCCTGTCCACTCAGCAGCTAATTGAGTACACTCTAAGCTGTGTGATTAGGGTGGAGGTATCCCTTTGGTGGACTTACATCCTGCCAAGGGGGGTGGTCATAAAAACTTGTAGGAATAAAGTCCTGGTCTCAAGCTGGCACATGCAACAAAAACCGGGACACTGTCACCAGCCTCCATACTCCATTGGAGACGGGACGCTTTACCTATCAAGATGTGTAGTTTTAATCATTAATTAACTCTGCTTACTGTAAAAAAATCTTTGAAAAATGTTGCACATTTAGTGATAGATATATTTTAGGCACGTGTATTGTAAGATATTAATGTCATCAGAAATTTATTAACATTTCTGATGACATTATTTTCTTATACTTGAGTATTATGTTAGTCTTTTTCACTTTCAGTTATTTAAATTAAAATTTTAGTATTGCTGATATTTACCAAGTTATCGCAGTCTAAAGTTTCATGAAAATGATACGAAATTTGGAAAATGTCCTTTTGTAACATTTTGGTTTAGAAATTGTTTTTTAAATATACCCAAATAAAGTTTTAATTACAATATTCAAGTGTTTGCATATGTGCCCCTATGGACTCCATGCTCTTATTAATATCTGAGATTTAGAGAGTTAAGAACTTGTTTTTATGAATATGACTAATGGGCGCAGGAGTTTCAGCTATACAGCACCCAGACGTTAGAATCAATTACCCATTGACATCCGGAACATTAAAATATTAACAAGTTTTAAATCAAAAATAAAAACTTGTTTCGAGACTTTCATACTTATATGAACCTGGTAAATAGATATTCCTGCCCTGTGTTATGCAAATAACTTTATTGACAAGTTGCATTTTCTTTAAATATTGACCTTACATTGATACTCTTCTTTAACAGGCCTTATATTTTACTGCAATGATTACACAGGTTTTCAAGCGTTTTTGTCCACTGGGGACTTAAGTATTGAGGTTTCCGAGAAAGGGCGCTTTGTATAAATGTATACCGTAATCCGGGGTGACTTTGAACAAA
>VCCN01001195.1:202707-220780 GCA_006491835.1 Architeuthis dux
AATTGAGCCTTTAAATTATTAAGTCCTATGTCCTTGGCCATCAACTTTCCTCAGCAACTGAAGAGAAGAATGGTACATCCGATTGACCTGAAGGTCTGACCTAGATTTCAAATCAATCTAACTTGAAACAGTCTAAAAAGTCACAAATCTTTCCTCACTCTGTGAGAAAACGAGAGTAGAAGCTGGCTTTCAAAGAGAATGAAGAGAAGAGCCGTGCGTGATTAAATTTCTCAATAAAAAATGATTTCAGATTTCAAAGGGATTCTAAATGAAGTATTAGTAGTAGTAGTAGTAGTAGTAGTAGCATTACTAGTAGGAGGAAGATGAGGATGGTTCACTCTAAGGTCTGGACCAAGTTTAATATCAATCCAACACGATACAGCTGAGAAAATTGATATTTAGCATATTAGGGACCGACAGACAGACCAACTGAAAAGTGTCTCCAAATGATTTCTTGTCCAGAGTGCTGTACGTTAAATCAGTTTAATATTTCATTTATACTGAATGGAAAAAGTTCTCCCAATTTGAATACTGTTTGAATAAATGACTCATAGAAAAATAAAAGTATTTATTTAAACAATAAATTATGAAAATGAAAAATATTGAAATATATTTTCAATTTTTTTCAATTTCTTCAGTGTTCTAGATGTTATGAAATATTAAAATTCTAAAACTTCAAAATGTTTTTAAAAAACTTTAAAATTTTAAAATTAACATTTTTATGAATGTAGTCCCACCTTGTGTATTGGTGTATGCCTTCTGATGTACATGTTACAGCTGTTTAGGCCATTTTCAACATCCTGAATGCTTATTTAGACCTTTTATTTAAATTTATTTTTTTCTCAATTGATAGCTCATAGAATTTGTTTAAATGATAAAATATAGAAAGTACATGTAGATGATTTATAAAAAAACAAAAAAAACTGGGTAAGTTTTTACTGCATATCAAGTACCTTTTTTTTTAGGACAGAAAATAAATTTGAAATACTTGATTTGTTATTTGGTTGTTTCTTGTGAAATTTACCAAATTTAGTAATCTTTTGAAAACTAATTGTACAGTAGATTTATTTAGACATGACATGTTAAAAAGCGCAATGGTATTAGTGCAAAGGGAATGTAAACAGCCTTGACCAGAATCTGAATTTAGCTCGCCGATTCCATTTTCCGTGCTGGTAATTGTTACGCCATTCTGAACTCCTAATGCCCTTGGGAAAGGCATGAATCCCCCCTCCCTAATGGGTAAAATAACAGTGCCGACTGGGCTTTCTAGCCTTGGTTGGCAACCAGTCTTGAAGAAGGACAACTGAATACAAAACCAGGACATGAGTAAAAATAGCAAAAAAGTGGGTGTTGGGGCTTTCAATCCCACCCCGTAAAAACCCACTTGCTGAAGATGACCAGAATGCAAGCTGAAGAACTGATTTTATTTTATTATATAGATTGTGCTTGATTTCTCATACCATATTCACATTTTGAAATGGTTGGATAAATTTCATCTGCCTATTTTAGAGTGGAGACAAACTGATAAAAGCAAGATTTTAATAAGAAATGTATAACAAATGACGTGTATAAATTGCCTACAAAAAATCTTACCATCATTTTTTTTATAAAGTTATTTGGATTGAAGTTTAAAAAAAAAAGAAAGAAAATTACTTCCATTTTTAAAAAAAAACTTTTAATCTTATTTTCTTTTTCCTCTCCATTTAGTTCAGGTCTTCAAAATAGGTTGTCTCTCTGCTTTTGATAAATATAAGCAAATGCATATAAAGTTGCACAGTAATGTAAAAGTTAACAAAATAAAACCTTGGTTCATTGTTGTTTTATAAACAATATTAAGATCTCTTATATAATGTGATTTTTTTTTTTTTTCTGTTTCTCTGTCCGTAACAAGAGGCTTTGTTACTTAAAGGTAACAATTTTGCTGATGAAAATATCTCCTACCCACCATTTGAAACAAAGGACTCTTCTCTGAAACAATTCAGTATTTTTTTTGTTGTTTTTCTCTAAAAGAAAAAAATCATCTCCTAGAAATTCAAGTATATCAGTGAAATTCTTTTTACAGGGATTAACTAGGATTGAAATAACTAAAACAAAATTGCCAGCTACGTATTAACTGCCTGCACAATATGTCTATAGAATAAATAAGAAAGCAACTTGGTCCAACTTTAGGCTGATTCACCCTGAAATTGTCTGCCAAAGTTCACCCTCACTGGTTAAAGTGGTTTAGTTCTGTTGAATTTAAACCAAGGACAGAGAGCTGTTAACTAATTGTTAATTTTGATCTTTCTACCTCGTATCACTTGATTCTCTCTTGCTCTGCCCCCCACCCCCTATCTGTGCCTGTCTCGGGCCTAACTCATCAAAACAACTTCTACTTGAGATTAAGTTACAATTATTTATTACAGCCCTACCTTAGCACTAGTAGAAGTAGGGCATTAGCAGCAAAACATTATCACATGAAGCTCCAAACTATTGTCTTTCTTTTGCAGGAGGAAAATCTTGAAAAATATGAGTTAAAAAGCTAGGAAAGAAGTCTTTATTTTTATCTGAAGTCCTTTGTTGATGCAGCATTTTTTTTTCTTTAATTGTTATGAATGAAAATCTGAGAAAGATTTCTTTACAAACATAACATATAATTTATTCAAATTTAGTAATGCTCATACATTTTGGTTCATATTGACATTCTACATTATAATAGTTATAAATGTTTTAGGAAAATAAATTAAATATTGTACAATATAGAGAATATTTGAATGTTTTTAAAAAAAGTTTTTTTTATTAGAATTACTGTATTTGATGCCATATAAGACCCCGCCCCTTTATTTCATCAGGGAATATTAAAAGAAAAAAAGCATTTCCTAGAATTCTTCTTATTACAGTTTTTTTGTTTAACACCTTTTCAAGTTCTGAACCCTGAAGGTTACATTTACCTTTTGAGCCAGTTTTGGGGGAGGTCTTGTATGCCGTCAAATATAGTATTCTATTTTTAAATTGCTGAATTTCATTGCTTCTTAAGCCTTCATATTAGGTTCTTGTAATAACCCACTTGAGCAGCCAGCCATCTGATGGATGGGCTTGGCAAATAGCTGCTCAACTGTTTCATTTCTAATTCCTTCCTAATGAGTTTCAATATTGAAGAAAAACCTTTTGACATGTCATTAGTGAGGAGTGGCTTATCTGAATTTAAGTGTTTTCACATAAATACCTTGTGTCTGTGTATTTTATACTGTTTTCTTATTTTGATACTTTTGGTGAATAATATTTTGAAATCAACTCGTATTTCAAAATTGCAAGCAATTATATAATTTTGTTTCAAGAAAATGCATTTTGTATAGTATAACATTTTCACCATACTTAGTTTATTTCTAACTTTTGCTCAGACTGCTTTTTTATCAATATTATTATGTAATGTTCTTTTATTTCAAACTATAATTACTGACATGATTTTTTGTTTATCACGGTTACTTACTGTTAAGTATTCAAATTGAATTCACTTGATGTATCAAATAACCTGATTTGTAATAGGCCACTTTTGTCAGATAAAGCACATTAAGAGAGCATTTAATAGTTCCGTCTTGAATATCACTTGTTGATAAACCTGTTTTTTTTAAATTTTTTTAAATTTTTTTTATTTAAAAAAAATTGTTTTGTTGTTAAAATCTTTTGCATATTTTCTAACTAGCTGAAAACCCGTTATTTTCTGTTAATTGCTGCGGAAGGCTTATAAATGGGAGCCCAAAACTTAAAAAGAAAAAAAGAAAAAAAAAAAAGATTCTTTTTTTATTTAATACCTCTGGCAACAATGCACTGTTTCAGCTACATAGGTCACATACTGATAAACGGAATCAGACTTATAGCATTAGATAGATAGATGGAAATCGGATCATTATTTTCGTTGACCCCACACTATTATTATTCAGTTGCAAATCACCCAGACTTTTTTGGTATTCTTCAAGTTAAGGCATTTTAGGGGTACTTCAAATCAATACCTCTGGTTACAATGCACCTTTGGCTACCTAAGTCATATACAAATAAACAGAATCAGACCCACAAAGATTTTTTTTTTCCAAAAGTCAAAAAAGATTTTACTTTAAAACCTTCCCCTAGGTCCATTGAGTACACTTTCAAAATTTGGTTGGGCTGCACCCATGTTTTAGGTGGTTTCTATAGCATGACAGACAGGCAAACAAACACACAGACACCACTGAATTATATATAGATTATAAAAATGCTATTTTTGTATGTGTGATGGAATATAATTTGTATCTTATTTCAAAAGTTCATGCCTCACAATCTTAGCAGTTTCTATTAGTGTGAAACTAATTTTTCCTTGTGGGTATTTATAAATATTTTCTAGTTATCTTGGATAAGTTTGTTTTTTTTTTTTTGTTTTTTTTTTTTTTTTTTTTTTTTTTTTTTTTTTAAATTTTATTTTTGTCCCCAGTGGAAAAAAAGCTGGGCACTATCATTCGCTATAGTTGTCTGTCATCGTATTCTTTTTCTCAATTGGATACCTTCGTATTTTGTATGTAGGCTTGTAGAGAGGAGATTCTACCTGGGGGATGGTGAGTTATGGCTGATCTGATTGTTTGGATACATAAAACGTTTTTATTTACAATTTCTCAAATCTTCCCCGATTTTGCTGAAATTTGGCTGTAATGTTGTGGAAACCCCAGAAAAATAGTGAGTTACAGTCAATCCGATTGTTTACATTTTATGTGTAAATAACCATGTCAACATGCAAAAAATCTTAAACTTTGTAATTGCTGAACCGATTAGAATGAAAATCGTTATACAGGTTCTTGGGCACCTAATTACTGAAAATATATGTACCGTTTTTAAGAATTTTTTGGTTTGCATAAAATATCTGATGGGGGACTCTTATACTTTTTATGATTTAAAAAAAATATTTAAAAATTTTTTTTACTAATATTCAAACTAAATATCTTGTTGGTATTCTGTTATGACTTCACTCAGTCAATATAGATTGATCAGATTAAGATCTGTGCAGCCCCCTAGGTCATAGTTTGTTCTGAAATGTGAAGCTAATAGTTGAATCCTCACAAAAAGATTTTTCCTTTTTTCCTCTGGTTATTTGAAAGTATGAAAATTAACCACAAAAGTGATAATTTGCGGTAGACCTTGCCTTGAAATCTGTGAAATTGTTTCCGGATTGAATGACTAGTACAATATCTTCAGATAGAAGCTGGCTTTGCAATGTATGCTGTATAATTTTACTCTAAGGGAGTTAGCAGCTGAAATATATAGAAGAATTTAGGAAAAAAATGTGCTTGGTAAATGTTTCTCTGTATTTGTAATGTTTTAAGTTTCATACACATTTTTATCACTTGAATATGTATTTTTAATGTAAATGGTATATGGAGATGCCCATAAAGGCATTTTTATTTAATTAATAAATAATATATTTATTTTTAATATATCAATCTTAGTCATTTCCTTCTGCTAATTATTTTTCTCTTTTAATTTACCATCCTATCCATCCTTGAGTAATTTTTATCATCTAGGTAAATAACCTTGCTTGTTATACTTGGCTGTACTGATTGTTTTGCAACATCTCATTTTGACAATTCTTTAAGATTTGGTTTTTTGATGCGCTACACTTCTCTAGCTGCGATAGTTGTCACTGACTGACATAACTTTTTAATGACTTAATAAAAAATTTTTTTTCAATTTACCTTTTAAATCAATTTTCTAAATCAAATTGACATATGGTTGCATTCGTTTTTTGAGAAGAAACTGAAATTTTTTTAACATGTCTCATATCGCAGTGTTTATTTTAAAAAAATATTAAACTGTACTCTTGTTTAAATAGCGCATCTAGGGTCTGACTTTCAGGCTTGTTTTTTTTTTTATGCTTAGTTGGCATTATACAAAGTTGGAGAGGTGTATGTATTACCTGCTTTTTGTCTTTCCACACAATATCTCCAAAAGTTCTTGAATAATTTCAATGAAATTTTGTGGAAGGTTGTCATGGTAAGGTAGAAGTGAATTAAATTTTGGAGCGGATCCAGAAATTTGTTTTCAATTTAGTGTAAAGTGTTGGCAGATGTATGCGCTGTCTGAGTGCTTTCTAGTTTGTAACGTTTTAGCCATATTTGCACTTAAAAGAATTTGAACTCCTTCATACTTTTATCAAATGTAGGGTCAATTTACATGATTTCTTATCTATTGATTTGTATATTTCATCATTAGTAAAATAGCTGCTGCCCTAGTTTTGAGATAAATGAGTTTGTTTTTGTTATAAGTTATGTTGAATTGGTCGTCTATTGATGACAATCTATGTACAGTTATTACTTGTAATGATTTAAAATGACCATTGGAGAATTCTTTCAAGAAAAAATGAATTTTGTTCAACATATCAGATCTCCAAATATGGAGCTTCTTTGAATTTTTGATTTTTGTTCTTGAAATCATTTTAAAGAATCTTGGTTAAATTTAACATTTGCAATATTTTTTATATTGCATACAGTTAATTTGTTTTCCAGCCATTGGTAGGAGGAAAGGCTGATAAAATAGTCACGCCTTCCCTCCCTTTTCTTGTTATTGGCTGCTAAAATCAGAATTGTCTTGCAAGTGTATGTATAATATATAATACAAGTGTGTATATTAATATATAATGCAATTCCTGTCCTGTCTTAAGAATCATCAACCTACTTGTGGCATTTACTTTCTTTTGAAAGTAAATTCTACCTCTATACCTCCTATTTCTGGTAGATATAAACCCAGCAAAAAGGGCTTATCATACCAGTCTGCAAATAGGGTTCTTTTGCTTGCTGGTGATTTTTAGTTGTCGGTTCGTTGGTAGATTTGGAGATAATTAATAACTGGCCACAATATGTTTACCTATAAATTCAATGTCATTTTTTTTTTAGATTATTTTTGGCAGTGGCAGTTTTCTCACTGAGGAGACTATTCTACGGGCTGGTTACTCTGAAGGAGTTGTGGTGTCAAACTTCTGTAGTTTCTTGTACTTGAAGCTTCATGCTATGCCGTTGTGCTGAGTGATGGGGACAGCATTATCTTTGATGGACATTCAACAAAGATTCTATCGTCTTTTCTCTGTAAATTAAAGATAATCCTGTCCTGGTTTAAAGATAATTCTCTCATGTTTATTCTTTTAGACTTTGAGATAATTAATAACTGGATTTGTAGGTAAACATTGGACAATGTCATTTTTTAAATTACATTTGAAAGTATTTATATTTTTGGAAGTGACAGTTTTCTCACTGAGAAGACTGTTCTGCAGACTGGTAACTCTGGAGAAGTGGTGTCGAACTCCTGTAGATTTTTGTGCTTGAAGCTTCTTGCTGTGCCCTCGTGTTACAGTGCTGAGTGAGGGGGACAGCATTATCTTTGATAGACATTTTTATGCAGTGACAGTTGAAGTCTAAGTGTGTGAATGTTATTAATAAGTCTGTATGTTTCCAGTAAATCTGCTCTCATTTGTGGGTAGTGTAAAGTCTGTTTTTGCTGTCTCTCAGAGTAGGATTAATTATGGTCTTACAGGGACATCTGAATTAACTCCAAGCCCATTTCGTAATGCATTTTCAACCAGGCTTTTATTAAAAGCCTGGTTGAAAATGTATTAATTAATAATTAATAAAAGTTTTAAATGAATTTTGTTTCAAATTTTTGAATACAGCTGTATCATAAAGAGATATGACATATGTTAATCTCTTAATCTTATTAAAATTATGGCAGATAAGTAGTTGATAAAAATGAATTTGTTGTTACCTGTGCAGTTATGACTTTTTTTTCTCTTGTGTGTTTGGAAGTTATATTTACACTAGCATATACCCGTAAAAAATGACAGGGTTTTTATATATGGATCAGCAATAAAGGAGTCAAAGCGGTTTTTTTTTTTTGGTTTTTTTTAAAATTATATAATTTCTCTTTATTAATTCAAGTAAATAAAGAAACTTATTAATTTGTGCTGAGAGTATTTGCCTTGGGCCATTTTTTTTTTTTGCGAGTTTTTGGCCAGAAACTGCCTTTCCCCTCCCAATTTCTTCTTCACTCTGTCCGCTACATCAAAGGAAGTCGGAAGGACATTGTTGTGTTGCGATGACACACAGGTTGTCTGTTGAATTTAGTTGGTGTGCTTCTTTGATATGGGAACAGCATGTCTCATTTTTCCACCCTTTAATTCTATTATTTGTTGTACAATCTATCTCATTTGGACCAGTTCATTATGAGTTGTAGGATCTCAGCTAGCAGACACTACAGATAACCAAACGAACATACTCATTTGCATATTTGGCTTTTATATGTATAGATAGTTGGCAACCTTTGTATTTGGGAGATAAATATAAAAGTATTGAGGTTGTATTTGAGATTTTTCTATAGATGGTTTTTTTTTTTTCTAATTTTTCTCTAGACTCTCAGAAAAATTGCTATTTCCACTACTTCCCTCATTTGTTTCTTGTTTTTTTTTGGTGGAGGGGGGGGGGGGGGGGTTCTGTGAAATAAATGGGAATAAAAATTGTTTTTTTTTTTTTTCTGAATAGAACTGGTGAAACTAATATAACCCAAACAGCATTTGTTTTGTCATTCAAAAAAACAAAACTCTGAAACTGCCCTCCTTCCCTGAGAATAAAAACTCTGCCTATGTTGGCAGAAGAATGAGAAAAGTAATGGAATGAGTACAAAATTGGCAATGCACACCTTTTGTTATGTTTTGAGCCTTTTTATATTGAGAAATGGTGCTGGTTATATTTAGCTAAATGGTTTGTTTTCTTCTAGTGAACTACTAGCAAGCCTCTGTCATGAGCATACCACTGCTATTAGAATAAAGGTGGAAACAATTTCAGTGTAAAAAGTAGATTTATGGAATAAGGATTTCTACTCCAAATAAGTCTGTTTCACATAAACCACATTAGAGGCACAGACATTACTCTTAATTTTAATTTACATTATAATAAGCAATGTGTCTGTCTGTCAAACTTTGAACATTTTTACATTAAAAGTGGTCGGTGTAGAGGAGAGGTTCTGAGAAAAAACTGTGAAGAGGGCAGGTGGGAGAGAAGCAGAGTAGGGGTACTCAAAAGGGTAGGGGATGAAACAAAGATATTCACTAAAGGAGAATGACTGAAGTTGACTGTCGAGAAAAGACAAAAGTAAGATGAGGTGGAATTGAACTTCCTTTCAAGTGTCTGTGAGAAGATTTGATGAAGTGCTGGGATGATCACTTTAGGCAACTCCCATGAGTTATATCAGATACTACAATGTTTTAGGTTTCCACCCCTGGGTATACCATTAACAAAGCAACGGGTATTTTACTAGTATTGTATAAAAGTCCAATTGTTTGGGAGGTAGGAAAAATCATAAGATTATAAACATTTCAAGGTAAATTATGAATCACCGCCACCCATATATACTGTGTTGGGGGTGATCAATTAAAAAGTTGGAAAAAGGGATGATCAATGAATAAGTTACTTCTCTCTCCTTTTGTTGGGCTGTTATCATTAAAAAAAAAAGGTCTGAATTTCCAAAAACTCAGCGGGCACAAACTAGTGACCAATTTAGCATAAACTGTCATTGCATATTGAACCCCCCTCTAAAAACGATTTTGGAGTGGAATTTTCAAAAAACATTTTCCCTACTCCTAGAGGTGTGCATTTCAAGTTTCTACTATGAATGGTTAGGGCTGGGTGAAGTCTAGATACATACATATAAATGTCAGAGCACATGAATAATCTAAACCCAGCAATAAACCAGTGTTGTGAGTGGCAGTGATTAATTAAACATGTATTTATGTAATTCTTCCTCTATTTTATGGCCTTTCCTAATGTGACTCATTTTTATTTATGACCCCTTTCTACCTCTTTTTTATTTATCTCTGTGTGCATATTTGTGGCACCTACACAAAGTGACTCTAGATTTTACAAACGTGCATAAGAGAATTGCAGCACAGGGTGCACAACCATCTGCTCTTATTGCTTCAAAATGATCGGTGTTCCCTTTGGTAGAAATAATTCTAGACTTTTCCAACTTTAGGCTTTTTACTCCTTAAAAAAAAAAAAAAAAAAAAAAAGTTTTTTTTAAATGATTTGAAGAATAGGAGTAGAAGTTCCAGAAACAATTTTTGGGGGATTTTGACTTGTGTTTAGTTTTATGGCATTTTAAAAACTGACCTTACTAGTCATGTTTTAATCCTCTTTATATAAAAATTGTCAAGTTTTGTTCCCAAGATGTTAGGAAGAATGTATGGCAGCCATATTTGTTTATATATGAGTGTATGAAAGCTCTGTGAGAAAAAGGTTTTATGCATTTTGTGACAGTACATTTGATATTTGGATTTCTGTTTAAAATAGATCCCTCTAAGTACTATTGATTACAATATTTATTTAGGCTATTTTTATTTACTGTATATGCTGGCGTATAAGTCGACCCCAAAACTACGGTGTTAATTCAAGTTTAGTTCAATATTCGCCGGATGTCGACTCTCCAACATAAGGCAGCATTGTGTTCGTCAGAGTGTCAAGTTCATAAGGTCTAACCAGACTAATATGATCCATTAGGAATAATACTTAAGTTAACTTATATACTGGCATATACAGTATTTTTTAACTGCGATAAAAGTTGACAGTTCTATGAATAGCAAAAGGTTTTTCATTCAGACTTTTTTGAATCTGTTCATAGCATTGGTAAAGGTAGAAAGGGAGGATATAGAGAGTAGGCAAAGAAAGAGGAATATTTTTCATTTTTACCTCACAAAAAAATAGAAAGTACAAGAAAGAAGGCGGAGTATACAGTGTTTATAACTAATGTATGCACTTCACATATATTTATAACTTTTTCATTTGCCAATGAATTGTATTGCATTTCAGACGATATTTTTTGTTATATTTTTGATGCAATGATTATTTTTGTCTCTGACGTTTTAATGAGGATTAACTGGAAAAATCAATTGGAAACAAATAGTTTTTTTACAGAAACAAATGTTGCCAAATGCTGTCAAAAATTGTATAAACAATGTTGCAGGTTTTGAACAGTCTGTTCTTTTTATCTTTGAAATTGTTACGCACCTGAATTTAGTCAAAACAAATATATTTGAAATACTGTGTTTCTGTGTGCTTGATAATACAATCTTGTGTAATATAAGTTTGGTAGAATTTGTATGCTTTGAATCTAATTGATGAATTTATATTATAATCCCCAATGTTGTTCTTTATAGGTTGCTATCAAAATCATTGACAAAACCCAGATGAACCCTTCCAGTTTGCAAAAGGTAAGAAAAGAAAAGATTTTTCTCTTTAAATCTTTCTGAAAAATTATTTTTTGTAATTTTAATTTTCCAACATTTTTGCATTCATTTTGTGGTTGTTATAAGTTCTATTCACCATGCCATGGTAGTGCATGATAATTAGTGAGTATATATATTTATAGACTTGGTATTTAAAAGCACATTGAACTTATCAAATAAAATTTTGTATACAGAATGAGTTATTTTCTATAGTTTTGAGAAGGGTCATTAATATTCAAATGGTTCTTCGGACGATTGAACTCCTTCTTGTTATTTGTATTGTAAACACAACGTTTCGGCTGAACCATTCTTTGGCCTTCTTCTGGTGTAAACAGAAGTTATGTTTAAAGGGGGATGGCCCTAGTAGCGCATGGCCCGGGTGTTTCTGTGTCTTTGTCTTGTCGGGTTTAGATTTGTTGATAAGTGGGAGCCACATCGGGTTGAAATCCGCACATGTCTGGCTAATGCATTTAGTTGACATTTTGATGTGAGCTGCCTCTTTGATTCTTCGACTGACAACGTAAATTTTACCCCCCTCCCCATCATGAATATTTTGATGGTTATAAACATCTTGCACACAATTAGATTTTTAAGATCAGAATATATCATAGGTGCATCATGTTAGAAGCATTAGACCCTATTTAATATAAATGGTTATATGCTGTGGCATGCCAGGAATGTGAAAAGTGGTGCAACTTAGTTAAGAAGAGTCAGCTCCCTGAAGTATGTTGCATATAACCATTACTCCAAAGGATACTGAAGTAATGTTGGGTTTGATTCTTATCTGGATAGTGGCTTAAAATTTGTTTGTTTTTTGATGGGTAGCCAGCTGAAAGTAAAAAAAAAATTTTAAAAAAGAAAAGGATTTGGATCTTTTCTTGCAAATAGATGTTATGACTGGTTTGAGATAGTTTCTTTGCTGGTTAAAATCTAATCTAAGAATGGATTCTTTTAGTTTACAAATACAGGTATACCTTGATTAGTGCGGTTAATTTGATCCGAAATTGTTCGTACTGTTCAAAGTCTTTAATGTGTTTGTTTTCAGCTAATATTTAGTTAGATTAATTTGTACAGCAATGCCTTAACCATACTATATCAAAATCCACACTAATCAAAACTGTGTTGAAAAATTCCAACTGCTAAAAAGAATTTAAAGTTAAATATTAACCATTGGATTGATCAATTAATTATACTTTTTAATTCTGATTATCTTTTATTTAATTTAAAAAGAAAAAAAGCTTTTTAAAAATATTATTCTGCTTGTTCGTATATACAGCTGTTCTGGCCCTTCTGAGCTAGAATCAGTTATACTTTCTGATAGAGAAACCTACATAATAATATTAAGTAGGAAGGAGTTGGGAAAAGGAAGATGGGGGGAGGAGAAAAGAGGGTCTGAAGGTAAGAAAGATAGGGGAAAAAAGAAAACCAGGTAAAAATAAATATACATATATAGAGAGAGACAGGCTTGCTGGCTAGATATCAAAGAGACAATGATTGAAAGGCCGGTGTGTATAGAAAGGTGTAAAAATTGCTATACATTAAAATTCTCTTCGGGCGAGATAGAGCAAAAGAAAGGTAAAAGAGAGGATGCAGTAGACAATATTTGTGCATTCCTTATTCCTTTTTTGCATATGAAACGAATCCATATTTGTATAACATTTAGATAAAAACATAGTCTGGAAATGAAGATTGGAAGGGATAAGCGAGAGAATGAAAAGATACAGGCAAAGGGTGAGAGAAGAGCACAGAGACATGAGATAATGGATAATCGTAGTTGTCAACACCCTTCCACGGTTCTAACAAGTCAGTATTAATCATCTTGCCATTAGCAAATTTAAGGATTAAAATTTTTGTATAGATTTTATCAGTTATTTTTCTAAGTGTGTTTAGGTTTAGAATTCTAACTGAAAATAATACATCTTTATTTTTGGCTAATCTTTTTTCAGTTCAAAAGATATTTAAGACTAATTAGTTCTCCGAATATATTTAGGTCTAATTAGTTCTCAGAATATATGTAGGTCTAATTTGTTCTCTGAAGATATCTAGGTCTAATTTGTATGCTTTTCTTTCATTTTTTAAAAAATACAAGTATATCTTGATTAGTATGGTTAATTCAATTCAAAAATTTCTGTATTGTTCAAAACCGCACTGTTCAAGGCCTTATTATGATTTAATATGTTGTTTGCGGCTTAGATTAATTTATACAGCAATATCATAACTGTACTACATTAAAACAGCACTATTCATGGTATTCCTGTTGTACATTGTTTTATATAAAGCTTTCCATTAATATAGCATAAATATTCCATCCCTCTAGATTGTTCTTTTACTCTTGTCTCTGGCTTTATAATGATAATTTAATTTTAAAAAAATACAAAATGATAAATTTTCTTTTTATAATAGTTTTTTACTCATTTCACCTTGGATATTTTTGCCAATTTTAAGTGATCTTTTTAGTAAGGTATTCAAATTTTCTTGTTTTAAATTGGATTTTTTTAATTGAAATTATCAGTTTTCTCCATTTTTGTGTTTTTATAAGATAATAGGATTTCTTAAATGATCCAATAATATATTATATAATGTCTGATATTTTTACATGGTGTTTTAATGCTGAAATGGTAACTGTTCCATTCTGGGTAAAAGAAAAAAATGCTTAAAATAAAGCTGGCATAAATTGACAGCTTAGCTTCCTTAAATTTCTCTTTGACTGCCAATGGAATCCTTTTTGAAGCCACATCCCGTTAACCTCATTGTGCACTGTAATGTTTTGTAATCACACAATTCCTTCATTATCTACCTCGCTCCCATTTTTGTTTAGTTAAATACTTTTATTAATGATGCAGATAAGGTGACCTTCAGATAAGATGAGACTCCAATATCATATTTTGCATATTGTTGTATTCAGAGGCCTTCCTCAAGTGTAATGGGTATCTGCAGACACCAAGACACTCCTGCTTAAAACCTTGCTTTTCCAACATCTTCATTATGGAACTTTATTACCATAATTACCTGTTTGTGTATAATGTAAGGAATTTTGACTGGCTTTGGACAATTCATTAAAGTCCAATAAGGAGAAATAAAGCTTTTCAATAAATGTCCTTTATTAAATAACTGTATAAATAGAATTCATGATAAAAAGGTTAATATTAATAGTGTATTATTTATATGCAATGCAGGAAATTTTGTATGAGAATCAAAGGCCAAAAATAAGGGTTTTTAAATTATACACAAGTTTAATATTTTGGCAATTGCATTTACTTGTACCAATGAAATAACTGCTATCTACAGTGGGCGACTCAAAGATGATTCTTCTCATAAATAACCAAGCAATGTTAATTTACTTCTCCATGAATGGCCAACTTGTGTATATCACCAGCAGATACCTTTTTATGGTAGAAGCCCTTATCTTTACTCCTTCTTAAGTAGCCAAAGATATCTGAATTATAAAATCCTCTTAATTTCATGGTTTTTGTATTTGGCCTAAAAGACGACCCCATTGGATGCTTCAAATATATGGATATATGAATTCATATCCAAGTTTGCATTTTTCTAACCTAACTTCAGACCATGTTAATCTTTCTTACTTCACAAGATAACTGACACATTTTGCATGTACATTTTAGTTTACATTAAATTTTGCATTGTATAATACTGGAATATACACTGTCATTTTATAATTTCTTTCTTTAAGTAAACTGTTAATACAAAAGATTCTATCTTACGTAGAAGTTAATCCGAGACAAAAATGAATCGTTTGAAGTTGATAGTGTGTGTTAGGAACAGATTGGATACTTGCTGCTAAATTGTGTGCAGAGAGATTTTTTTATTTGATTTAATTGAGAATATTCATGAGAAAAAATAGATAATATTGGCAGATGTTAATGTAAAAACACAAAAAATTGTAGACTTGGTTTTTAAAAAAATCATCAAATAGTATTAGTTAGGCAATGCCTAAAGAACTTTTTCTGAAGAATATTTTTCTTTTTAGAACAATATCACTTCTACAATTGGTCTCAAAAGCAAAGAAAGGTCTTCTATCACAATCATAACCCATACTGAACAATGTTTGATTCATCTTGTAGTATTGTTAAAATTTTTTAAATGAATTCTCATCTTATCCTTGGAATATTGCTATTCATAATCTGTTTATTAATATTTCAAAGTAAAAAAGAAACTGTCTATAGTTTTGAGATGGGTCATTAACATTCGAAGAGTTTTTTGGATGATTGAACATCTTCTTGTTGTTAACACAACGTTTCGTTTGATCCTTTCTACAGTCTTCTATCCGAATGTAGATGTGGTTTATGCTACTCAACAGCAACAAGGTATGGAAAGGGAACGAAAACACCCGATTCTAGATTATTAGTGTTGCTACTATTGGAAATAATCATGCAGCTTAGAGTACTCAATTAGCTGCTGAGTGCACAGGGAAATTTGTCCTAATGAAGAGTTTTCCACACTCTTTGCTCATACCGGGAATCGAACCCAGAACCTTCTGCATGTGAGGCAGACATGCTAACCATTACACCATCTGAGCGGACTAAGTTGTGTAATTAGGGAGGAGGTATCCCTTTGGTGGTCTTACATCCTGCCAAGGTGGTGGTCATAAAACCTTGTAAGAATAAAATCCTGGTCTCGACCAGACTTGAAACTTGTAAGGAGCTTCTCTTAAGAGATGGATGCTTTACTTTTTTACCCTTGGAAAGAAAAAATTTTCTATTTACCACCATCATATTTGAATAGTACACCTGAAGAAGTCTGTAGAATGGATCCGCTGAGATGTGTTAACAACAAAAATAAAAACAAGGAGTTCTATCATCCGAAAAACTTTTTGGTGGAGAAACACCTCTCCAAAAAAACAAGTTTTTAAAATGTATAAAGAATTTGTGTGATTTTTGTATGTAGTAAATTTTTGTCTGGTCTTGTATATATATTTTTTTCATCAGTATGCAGTAAGTTACATATTTACCAGTAGAAAATATAACAAGAATGTTCAAATGGTTCTTCGGACGATTGAACTCCTTGTTATTTGTGTTGTAAACACAACGTTTCGGCCATTCCCAAAAATGGTTCTTGAAAAGTGAATTTGAAATTTTAGGAAGAAGTGTGCTTATCTGGAAATTGAAGTAATTACTCTTCATTTTTCTGTGCAGTTTGGTGTGTTTTTATAATTCCAAATATAGAAGAGAAATAAGTTCTTTAATTCCTTTTTTATTCATTAATTGATTTCTCTTTGTTGGACAGTGTTCAGGATTTTCCTATCATTTCAACTTTGTTGCATGTAATCTGTAATTGAACATTAAAACTAACATATCTTTTTCTGCATTACTAAAACCAAATCAAACATTGCCTTGTTGGCCTCAGTTGAACAACTAAAAATTAAGATGGCTGTAAATAAGTAAAAAATTAATAAAATTGGTTTACAATACTTCATCTAATAAATAAATAAATAATAATAATAAAATAGTCGTTTTTTTTATTATAACTCAAACATACTACCATGTTGGCCTTAGTACTCAAGTAAATATGTTAATCAGTCCCAAAAATACAATCGAGTTGTTAAACTTTGCCATAAATCTTCTAAACTAAGACTACATTTTTGATTGTTTTACCAATAAGTCAAGATTTATTATATTTTAGAAAGATTTAAGTAGAAAAATTATATAAAATTGAAATGTAACATGGATGAGGTTTCAACAAATTTTCTGACATTTTGAATGTTGTCACACTCCAGGACAAAATCAGAGTTTACTTTACTCTGTGACAAGAACAATCTTCACCAAAAATAGGGGAGTAAACTGATATGTAAAATCCCCATTCCCCTACTGTGATTTTAACTCATTACCTAGCCTGGTGTGTTACCACCTGTGCTAAACTGACAAATCTTACATACCTCCAAAATTTATAGTAGAAGTGTGCAAAGAAGTAGGTGCAGAGTTTGACCCTGTGGCAGCCAGGCTTGTATCGGTTATTCTATTCTGCTGTGACAATTTTTAACAACATTTATTTTATTTTTAGAATTGTAAGCTTCAATTGACACTGAGCTCTGGCCTTTTCACTTAAATATGTTTAAATATTAAATAAATCTCTATTTAAAAAATAATTGTAAGGAATGGCTGCCGATCAAAATGGAGGATGGGTTTATGTGTGTTATTTAGACTTTTGCCTTATAGTTGAGTCTTAGTAACACAATTGGTAGAGCAGGCATGCTCCCCATAGGCGATGTGGGTTCAAATCCTACCTAAGACTTGTTCTGTATTTCCAATCAACGCTGTTTGCCCACTGCTGAAGAGTAATCAGGCTGAGCAAAAGTTGCAATAAAAAGCAACTAATAAATTAAGATGAAGGTAAAAAGTAGTCATAAAAATAACTTGTGTAGATATTTACTAAGCTTCCGTTTGGCTCAGGGTCATAGGAATAGCTTGTGTGTATGCTGCATGAGTTTGACATTAGTTTCCTGTCTTGTTGAATTCCTGTTTGGCATCTAAGCCCAGATCCTCTTTGTAGCAGCTAATATGATAATAATGATAATAATAATCTTAGATTGTTATTTTAAGTATTTATTACAAATGCCAAAACTACTTTGGCTTTATCAGATTTGAGTTGTTAGTCTTAGATACAACTTTTTCTAGAAATGTTTGTAGGACATTAGAGATGCTTTGTAAGCTGAATATGATTTCTATTACTCTTGTAGCTGTTGGTTATCTACACAATGAATACTCTTGTATCATGATGAAAAATAAACTGATATTTTATTTCAAAGCAGTGACCTCTCTCTCTCTCTCTCTCTCTCTCTCTCTCTCTCTC
>VCCN01001195.1:224274-260751 GCA_006491835.1 Architeuthis dux
TTTTTTTTTTTTTTTTTTTTTTTTTCTAATGCTCCAAGTGTCGTCTTATCTGCTGAGATACATGGTAATTTTTGTTTGAATTATTTATTTGTAAATGAATTCCTAGATTTGTAATGAGCATAAACAAGAAAAACTTGATGCAAAATAACATCTCAAAGATGAAGAATTCTGTGTATCTGTTTAACCCTTTAGACACCACCGTCGCCAAACTGTAACCACACACCCCCACTTAGTAGATGTTATATAAATGAAAATATGGCTAGAAGTCTTCTGTGCATATGACCAATCGGTGGCACACATATTTGGCATAATTTTGAAGTAAAATACCAGGATTTATCTATTCAGATCATTGCCGTAATTTCGAAGTAAAAGGTGCAGGTTTTTTTGTACAATGGTAAGAAAATTGTACTAAAAATTCTAAAATCTAAGATTGCCGCCACCTGATCTAGTCATCATATGCAAATTAGATAATATTTTTTTCAACATAAACCTTGTACCATACTGATCATTTCATTTCTCTATAGCAGTGGTCTTCAAACTTTAACTACACGGGACCCCTTTCAATAAATAAATTTTCTATGGAACCCCTTCAAAAAACAACTTTTCCTTCTACATATATATATAATTATAATGACATTTATTAGTGAGAGCCTATATTTGCCCGGTGCCAGTGTGAGCGACTGTTAAACGAGGGGCCTAAATCGTAAATGTGAATAAAGAAACGATCTCTGTGCGGGGATCGAACCTGCGTCCACCTTGGAAGCTACCTTATACGCAGGTACTGCTCTACCGATTGAGCCAACAAAGGTCAGATGGTAGGCAGAAGTCTCAGTCGATAGAGCAGTACCTGCGAATAAGGTAGCTTCCAAGGTGGACGCAGGTTCAGTCCCCGCACACAGTTTTTCTTTATTCACATTTACGATTTAGGCTGCTCGTTTAGCAGTCGCTCACACCGGTGCCAGACACATATAGGCTCTCACTAATAAATGTCATTATAATTATCATATAAAATTATCCATCATTTGATTTCATATATATATTTACATATGTAACTATTGGATTTTGGCCTTGTTTATGGAATTATTCGAATGTTTATAAACCCAAAGGAAAAATAGGCAGGAACGACTACTGACTGAACAGCGTCCATGACACATAAACAATCAAGATTACGAATTTTAATGTAACTGTTAGAAATAAGTATTTGGAATTCAGTTAAGTCATAATGTGTTAAGAACATTAATAACAATTAATTATTACATAAGATAAATAAAATAAGGCATATGTAAAAGCCATGAGGGAATCGTTTATGTAGTTAAGTATTACTAAGTATATTGTGAAAATCTCACTTTATTTTGCAAAAGAACCCTGGGGTCCCGTGGAACACAGTTTGAATACTTCTGCTCTATAGCAACTTTCTATCATGAACTGTTCTATCTATGTTCTCTATAGTCCTTCAAAAAACATGGATTCAAATTTACAAAATTGTCCTCAAAAACTTGGCGCCTAAACGGTTAAGTGGATATTTTACAGATGTCAAACTTTTCAACATGCAATCATTTTAAAAAGTATCTAGCAGATCTTGATTTGAGTGTTGCTACTTGAAAAATTGGCAAAAATAATGTGGATCTCTTCATAAAAATAGAAAAATTACTATAACGTATCACTTCCTTGGCTTTAAAAATGTTTTTATTCCAATGTTCAATTATGAATCAGATCTTGTCTTGGCAATTGTTACTTTTCCCGTTTCCAAAATGGCTGCCTTCCCACGTCTTTATATACAACTATGTATTAATATATAAAAATATCAGTGAATATTTTTGTTTCTGAAATAAAAAATATCTAATCGATTGAATCATAAAATGTCATAAATTATTAATTTATATGATGCTGGTTATGAAACTACAGCATTACTTTGATTAGTGCAGGTTTTAATGTGGTAATGTTAAGGTATTGCTGTACAAATTAATGTAACAAGTATAAGCCTAAAAAAAACACATTAAATTATTATAAGACCTTGAACAGGGCAGAAAACTTTGGAACGCATTAACTGCACTAATCAACGTATACCTGTGGTGTTTAAAAGAAAAAAAATCTGTCCCTCCTTATTACCATGCAAGCAAAAATAAATTTCTTTTGAAGATCAGTCTTGTCTTCTGAATTTTGTTTGGTTTTGTGTGACTTTTTATAGATGTTACTGGTGGGGACAGAAATCCTAATCATGTTCAGCTCTATCCAAAGTGTGGAGTACCAGTAATAAAGCTTATTTTGTAGTTCACCTCTGGCAACAAAGTCGGAAGAGGTATATGTATTTACTTGTGTTTGTCTGTTTGTCCACACAATATCTCTAAAAGTTTTCAATGATATTTTGTAGAAGGGTGGGCTAAGTGGTTAGATTTTGGGGTGGATCAAGGAATTTCTTTTCAATTGAGACATTTTATCATATTAAGACAGTATTCTGAAATGTGGAAAATCCAAACTTACAGTTACCACCCCTTCATCGTAGCTATATATGAACTGATTTTCATTCATTTTTTAGTTAATGTATGACGTTGGTAGAAGTAAACACTTTGTCTAAAGTGCTTTCTAGTTAACAAACCACCATTTTTGGCGGCTTTTTCCTTCTCTGTGGGAGTGTATATGACCTTTCTGATGACATACCCTGATTCACTAACCTTCTATTCTTTTAACGTACTTGGTAACCTCTTGAAAATTGTTATTCAACATGTGCATAATAGGTAACATTTTTGTAAATGTAGAGGACCTTTTGAGTGTTTGCTTTTTTAATAGAATTTAACTTTATCCTTTTGACGCACATTTCAGATTTAAAAAAATGATTCCACATTTTCATTTGATCCATGAACATGTCATTTAAGACCACACCTAATTTTTTCTTTTTATATGGATAAAGTTTCAAGAATTTGAAATTCTGACTTGTAATGGTTTAATATATTTGTGCAGACTTGTTTTTGAGCATGGTTATGGATTACCAATATCTCAACTTCTTATGATTTTAATTACATCTAATAGTGGGGCCTCAAATATTTCAACAAATTCCATTAGATAATTTCTGAAACAAAGCATGATTGCACTATATTTTGCTGGCATTTGATTAAATTTAGTGTTGCAAATATTTGCATGAAAATTAGCTCAGATTTCAGTGAACTCAGGTTTGTGCATGTATGGGTATAAAGGGAAAAGGTAACTGCAAAAATATTCTTGTAGGTGATGAATATTTGATAGATAAAATATATATGGTTGATTTTGTTCTGATGAATGAGCATATGGGAACTCTTTGGTTAAGGTGGGCTTGACTTGCCCAAAAATTTATATGGTTTTGCCCAAATTACACTGATTTGCCCAAATTTTGGGGGGAAGTGGAGAACAACATCAACCATGTTCCTTAATCAAATATTGATTTATCCACAAGCAGGTTTTTCATCTCCTTTCATCCTTTGTTTTAACATGGTCTGATGGAACACGTACAATACTAATACCTGATGTTGAAGATAACTTCAATAAAAATACTGACAAAAACAAGTAGGGAATAGAAAATTCAAGATATTAAAAAAAAAAATTTCTATAGTTTTGAGAAGGGTCATTCAAATAGTTCTTCAAACAATTGAACTCCTTCTTGTTGTTTGTGTACACCTGAAGAATGGATTAGCCGAAACGTTATGTTAACAGCACAAACAAGGAGTTCATCATCTGAAGAACTATTTGAATTCTTTTTTTTTCTTTGAAGGTTTTATCAGTACATGTAATATGACCTTAATTCATTACTTTGTTAGATTTGCAAATTCATGCAAACTGAGTTGCTATTTGAAAATTATTTTTCAGTTCCATATTAACCTGAAATGGTTGCACCTACTTATTTCTTAAGAAGCTTAATCTTAAGCACTCTGTTGGCAACATGGGTCACCTTTAATCGCAGAAAGTGAGTTTGAAGTTGTCATATCAATTTCAGTCATACATGAACAGACACAAGTTACATAGAGGCTTTCAAAGTTACTAAATGCACAAAATCTTGGCACCCTTGAAAAAGTATTTAGCACACTGCATTCTCGTTAATATGAAATTGTCAAATGTAATATTAGTATTTATTTGGTAGAATCTCTCGTAATGTTTGACATTAGTGGATCTCCTACTTATATAAAATAATGTAGTATACCTTGTCATTAATTGATTTTCAGAAGTGAGTTTGAAATATATTTTTAGTTCATAGGTCATAAGAACCCTTGATGTAGATGTCTTTTGTTATTCTTGCATCAGATTTTAGAAGAAAGAGTAAAATCTGAAGAAAAATGATTTTGAACAATTTTCTTCTTTTAACTGTTATAGCTTCATGTAATTGGAGAAATCTTTTTCAAGTGTACTTTAAAATGAAAACAGACTATAATTGAAATATTTCTATGTACGTATATGCTTTTAGAAAATAAACAGATATAAGGTAATCAACAATAAAGTTGAATACACAAAGAGATGAATAAAATTCACTGGAATATTTGGAATAAATGGTACTAGCACTCCTACCCCACCCCCAAGTATAGTTACGAATGCAACAAACCTTTCTATGCAACCATTGTATTGAGAAATTACTCATTCAAAAGAATAATTTTAATTTATTTTGTACTAAAATTATGATCGACACTTTAAAATGCATTGTATTAAAACTGAGCAACAAAAGGAAATATTTTTTTTGTTTTTGTTTTTTAAAAAAAATCTCTCCATTTATTTATTATTCACTGCCATAGATTGACGGCCTGTGAAAAGTTGTGATAAAAAAACTAAAAAATTAAGATGAAGGAAAATAGTATTCAAAATTAATAATGGTTTACAATACTTCATCTAAAAAACGTGAATAAACCGTGTGGACTGGAAATAAAAAATAAGCTCTAACTCTAATTCTCATCTATTTTGCACAAGGAAGCCTGGTTAAATGCACCAGCTCTCTTGTTTTTATTCAGTATAATTTGAAAGGCACGGGTGTTTCCCTTTGCTATAATACAGCAATACCTTGTTTAATGTGATTTAGTATGGTTATGGTATTGCTGTAGTATGGTTACGGTATTGCTGTACAAATTAATATAACTAAATATAAGCTGAAAACAAAATAAGACCTTGAACAGTGCTGTTTTGAAGAATACGGAAACTTTTGGAACAAATTAATTGCACACTAATCCAGGTATACCTGTATATACTTTTAATACTCTCTACAAAATATTACTATTACGGAAATAAATCTTTTTCTTATTTGATTTGGTTTCTTGACTCATCAATTAAAATTTTATTTATTATTTAGTCAAAGGTGAAAATGTATTCACATGTTTCTATACTGCTTCCTGTTTTTCTGCTTGGAACTGACAAAACCTGATTTTATGAGATTTATTTTAATCATCACTTGAAAATTACTTTTCAGCCATGTTTTTTTTTTTTTTTTTTTTTTTTTTTTTTTTTTCTTTAAGAAATTGATGTCAAGGTGATCCTATATCTAACTAAACTGGGCACACGTCTGTTCCATGTGCTGCTATTCTTGATAAATTCTTATTCTCTTCCCATACTAAAACTGATTCAGGAAATATGAACAATATTAAAGAGTTTCAAATGGTTTTACTGTGTACAACCTTTTTAATGAAATTATAACTTGATAATTTTTGCAAATTCAGTTTTTCTCACAAAAGGTCATTCTGGTTTTAAATTGTGAGTCATTCAATTGAATGTTTAAATCAAGCCAACTTTGGCACAAGGCCATCTTCATGCAGCACCCAGTGAGGACCAAACTAATTGTGGTTTGTGAGACTAGCATACTAACCACCATGAGAAGTTGATTGGTAAACTTAGAAAAATGACTTGTAAGTTTGTTTCTGAGGAGTTTGAATAAAAGTAGACCGTAGTATCATCAAATTTCATTTGTAACGTTTTTGGTTTCAACAAACCTGATTATGATTTTTAGAATTCAAAAATGGAATGTGACCTCAAAAGTATGCTTTTTACCAGGATTGACCTTTTCAAAAAATTGATTTTATGAAGTATAGTTTATATTGTTAGTAAGTAGTTATAGTAACTTGTAAATAAAATTTGTATAAACAAATTATCTATAGTATAAGACATGGTTTATTTTAATGATGACCTTTTTAGAGTAACATTGTTTAATGTGATTTGTATATTAGTAATATTGAATTGTGATTTGTTTCTACTTCTGCAGTTATTCAGGGAAGTAAGGATAATGAAAATTCTTGACCATCCTAACATTGGTAAGTGATTTGTTTTCATTTTTCTCTCTTTAGGATTAGTTGACACTAATTAATTATGTAATGTTTTCATAGTTTGTTTTAAAATGTTTTTATTTTTTATTTTTTTTTTACTTAATGAAAATTAAAAAAAAAAATATATATTTGGGCATTTTAAGAGGAATGTGTTCAAAACACTGATTTGATTATGACTACCTTAAATCAGCTTAAGTTTGGTTGAATGATCATTAGTAAATTTTAGGTACAGTACTGAATCATTTATCCAGCAAACTTGGGACCCAGATTTCTGGACCAAAGCTTTTTTATATATACTTAAAATATAAAATGAGCAATGAAAAGTAATGAATGAAAGCAGGGTCTGTTGGATGTTTATTAATCCACTTGAAATTCTCAAAATATAGAATATGGAAAGTAAAGAAACGAAAATTCTCAAAATATAGAATATGGAAAGTAAAGAACCGAAACTGTATATAACATATACAAATTAATCCAATTCAAAAACAGTCTGTTTGATTAATATTAATCTATTAATCTTCATCTGAAGATAATACAACCACGTCACGAAAATTAAAGCAAAGAACGGCTGAGTGGCGGACTACTATGAAGCCTGTCGGATTCAAAATAGTAATTCTGGAAGCCGGGTAAATGGTTGTTCTTGGAAGCTTTTTTTTCCTTTTGTTTTTTAGAGCCAATTTGAATTTTGCGACATAAATAACTCACCTTTTACTATCCCTTCAATGTGAGAAGTGTCTGAAAGGCATTGCTTATTAGGGTGACCAAAAGTAAAGAAAAGAAATTGTTTTAACATGAGCAATCATTACTGTAAAATTTCTATAGTTATAGACTTTCAGAAAAAAGTTTTTCAACCAATTGAGATACAAGATGTTTCTGAAAGTGAGCATTTTAAAATATTTGCATCTTATGCCTTGATACAAGGCAATTATTTAGTTGTAGCACAGTAAACTTACACATTCTCTACTCCTTGAGATTTAAAAAATATTTTATTAAAAATGCATTGCACTTTTGCATTTATGAAATCCATTACTTGTTCCTTTGACTTTGGTCCACCCATGCCAGGGTAAGATACGTGCAATCTATAATCCCTGCTTTAACCAAGATCTCCCCAGTATAAAACCTGAGAGGAGACCCTGCCACGCTGATCTGGGTGGATCTAGAGTTGCCAATCTTGATAAAAATTGGAAGTTGTGCTCACAGCTAAGGTTCTTGAACCATGGGCTAGGAGAAGGAGACTCCAAACAGAAAGCCACTCTGGAATGACACTCCCATTGCTACTATCTTCGGGTAGTAGTACAATTGCTTTTGCACCTGGGTATTACGAGCTATAACCAATTATGACATTATACAGACATTAATAATACTAAGAGGGACTGTGTGATAAGTTGAATACTAGGCCCAAGTATTAACCCCATTCTCAGAGGTGGCACAACTTTCCATCTTGGAACTCTGAATGTTCAAACTCTACTACACGAGAATCAAAAGGTGCTATTGCATCGTGTGTGTGTGTATGTGTAAGTCGACAGGGTCTAGTAGAAACAGTTCATCAGGAATGTTTTGACAGCAATGGTAACGCTGTTAACAATGAGAATTTTTCATTCTCTTAACAATTCTGAAAATGATTTGAATTAAAGTTTCTCATGTTAATTGTGAGTAGTTTTTCATTTTTGCAGTCAGCTTTTTAGTCCGTATCTTCTTTACCAATTTGAAATTTTCATTAAAATTCTGAATGGGTATGCAGCTATACATTTTTCATATTTTGTAGGGTTATATGTAAATTGAATTCCATGCTTTGAATGGGGCCATTGCTTTATCACCTGATATTATGGTAGAAGTTGAATTTATTTACCACTAGGCTCTCTAAGTGGAGAATAAAAATAGGGAAGGTTTGAAAGACTGCAGTTTGGCATTTCTTCAATTCTTTCTATTTCTAGCCAGTAAGTGAATTGTAACATTTCTTGAAATTCTCTATATGCTGGACTAAGACAAATCATTTACAAGGGTATTTGGAGGACTACTGCTCACTGTAACTAACCCCAAGCCCTATAACTGTCCATATCGAGCTTTGATAGGCAGCCCCCTAGTCATAATACCAATGCATTGGGCATTGGACGCATTGTAATATTTTCATAGTTTAAAAAAAAAAAATGTCCTTATATACTGACATATGGTTTCAAATGCATTGCATGACCAAGCCACTAATTACATTTCAGTAGCTGATTAAAATCAGGTTTTTCTTATATGCAACACTGCATTCATAATGTAGCTGTTCTGACCTTCACATAAATTGTCCATTGATGTTTTAGTCATTCATATAGTATCAATGAAAGCTGTTCAAAATTATGACTCCTTTTTTTTTTTTTTTTTTTTTTTTTAAAGAAAGAAAGAAAAAAAAAAGAAAAAACATTCTGTGAAATTTCATGTAATCTAGGGGTGAACATAAACCAGTTTTGGCAAATTGTGACCAAAGAAATAATGTTGAAATGATAATGCTTAAATTTGTACTCGGCTTTGAATTAGAATACTTTTTAGGTTTTCCTTTGTCTATTGTTTGAATTAGACTTTTAAAAAATGTTTTACTTGAAAAATGCTGACTAGTAATCATTAGGAATTTTGATCTCACTGTTTATTTTCAGTCATAAATAAGATTATTACTAATCTTTTCTGATCGGGGCAGACTGGACTCTTTTGTTGGCAACTAGTCTAGGTGAAAGACAGCCCTGAATTCAAAACCAGATGTAGAATCCACTCCTCTCCTCAGTTATGGGTAAAAATAGCTAAAAAGTGGGTGGTGGGGCTTGCAATCCCACCCTGTAAAAACCCACTTGCTAAAGATGATTGGTACACAAGCTGAAGGACCAATTGGATCCAAATCCAGTCTGTTTTGATCTGACAATCATTTAAGGCAGCAAAGTTTATGAAATTAATTATCACAATGTTGTTTCTATGTTTCCCCTTACTTTATAGGTTACAATTTTGCATTTCAGTTCAAGTGCAGGGGAATTTTCATTTTCACTAATTAAATGCAACAACTAAGAATTAGTCTAGGTTTTAGATGGAAAAATTTCATCGGATTCTGTAGTGTGCCAAGTGTATGATTTATCACTTGTCTACCAGCCTGACAAATATACAGGAATATTATGGTTTTGATTAGTGCCGGTTTTGATATAGTATGGTTACAGTATTGCTGTACAAATTAATGTAACTAAGTATAAGCTGAAAAAAATAAATACATTAAATTACTAGCATTCCAAGGAAAATTATGAATCATCACCCATATATGTTGTTTGGGTTAATCAATTATAAAGTTGGAAAAAGAGGTGATCAATGAAAAAGTTACTTCTCTTGCCTTTTGTTGAGCTGTGATCACTAAAAAAAGGTCTGAATTTTCAAAAAAAACAAGCAGGCACAAACTAGTGACCAATTTAGCATAAACTTACATTGCATATTGAACCCGCCTCTAAAAACCTATTTAGAGGTAGAATTTTCACCCCCCCCCCATTTTACCTACCCATTGAGCGGAGTGTGTGTGTGTGTGTGTGTGTGTGTGTGTGCGCGTGTGTGCACGCGCGCAAGTGTAAAATTTCAAGTTTCTACTATGAACAGTTAGGGCTGGGCGAAGTCCAGATACATATAAATGTCAGAACACATGAATAAACCCAGCAATAAACTAGTGTTGTGGGTAGTGGTGATTAATTTTAGAACAAATTAACCGCACTAATCAAGGCATACCTGTACACACAAACCTATCTATTAAACTAGTCTTAATGACCAGTAGACTTCAAGCAGTTAAATTCTTGTGAATTATACACAAGATGTATAGTGCTTAGGAGTGTGGATCTGTTTTTCTTGTTTTTTGACTTTACTAATGATATAAGCTTTCAAATTTTGTTTTCTTTGCTTATAAGCATAATTTGATGGTGCAGAAGGAATCTTCAGAGGAAAAAAAATGTAACCAATGGAATGTTCCTCATGAAAAATATTTCTGTCAAAGCTAATGAATTTATGTGCTTGGGTAATATTTTTGTGTTTGAAATATGAGAGTTTGTGATCAGATGTACAAAATGTAGAGGATATCAACTGCTAAAGCGTTATGTAACAGAATATTTAGAGGGAGTGTGTAATGAGACCTACCACTAGACAAAACATTTTCTCTTTGAGTTACAGGGAAACTTTGCTCTTTGTAGACTTTACAGTGGCTGCAAAAGAAATCTTTACATCCAAAAAATGCAAAATAAAACTAAAACAAAAGTGTTTGGGTTGGACTTGATTTCCCACCAACTAAAAGGCTGAAGGGAGTCATCGTACATCTGAAAGACACTCACACATTTAGACTTTGTGCCAAGGTGTTGGTGTCTGTGCATCAAGAACTGTCCATCTGAGAAGACACTGTTGACCACTTGATGCAACTGTTTTTGGTATTTTTAGTCACTTTTGGAGTGTTATAACTCTGCTTCTGAGTGCTGTCATGGGATGGCGTAAGCTTACAACTGAAGAGAAATCTTATGCCTTAGGAGTTTCTGTGATTCTTATGGCGCGAGATATTGAAGTTTAAATAAGGCAGTTTATAAATATTAGACATTTATAAACGATGTTGTATTGCCCTCACAGCGACATTCTGGAGGAGATCAATGAACTTTTTCTTCAATATAGTAGCTGAGATGGTGGGGTTGTTCATCGCCTCAGCTTTTAGAGGCATGTCAGTAATAGGAGAGGTCTTCTTCCTCCCAGTACTGATTTTGTGCTATATTTCATCAGGCTGTAAAGTGCCTTATTTGCACTCAGATATCTTGCGCCACAAGAATCACAGAAACTCCTTCCTCTTCCAGCTGGACCAAGGCATGGTATTTCTCTTCAGTTGTAAGCTTACATTAACAGTTTCAATAAAGTTGATGGTAAATCCATAGAGTGATGTTAGAGTTAAATAATATAAATGTACAGATTCTTACTGTAGGCATTAATGATTTTTTAAAGATTTTACAAGTACAAAAACATACTGATTGCAAGAGGCATTGGTTCTTAAAGATTGATCTATAACAGATTAGAAAATATTGATACTCACTCAACATACTTCTGAAAGTGCAACCCCATCATGTCAGGGTTTTGTTAATTCTATATACTCCTCCCAGATAGGCTGCAACACACTTTCTACCGGGTGGGGTCTGTGGGTATAACACTTTTCAATGAGCACGCAGATGCACAGATACTACACTCTGCATTGCAGCTTCCCTCCACATTCTTTCAACACCTCTTTTAATTGGCACTCAAGTTAGAGTAGTATTCTACATGAACTGTTTTGCCCTTCTGAAGATAGTCAGTTATCAAAATACGTTCTTTATGCCACAAAACCGTTGCCATGACCTTTCCTACTGACTTTTGGATCTTGAATTTCTTCGCTTGTGGAGAACCTGAGTGCCGCCACTGCATGGACTGTTGTTTGGTCTCTGGATCATAGTGGTGTAACTGTCTTTCATCAAGAGTGACAAGTTGTTCCAAAAGATTATCACAAGATCGCTGAAAATGCTTTGAGGTGTCCACTTGATATTGTTTCTGGTCAGCATTCAATCATTTTGGCACCCACTTGACTGACAGCCTCTCCATACCCAACTGCTCATGAATTATAAACCCAACATGTTCCCTAGATATCTATAGTGTCTCAGCAATTCTTTTGGCCGAGATTGGTCGATCGGCCAAAATTAGGTCATGAACATGATCAACAATTTCAAGAGTTGACACCGTTGAAGGCCTCCCAGACTGCTGGAGCCTGAGTCACAAAATCTCCACACTGAAAGTTGGCACCTCCTCCTCTTCTTCTCAGGCTCTTGTTTGCACCCAATGTTTTTCCATTATACACTCATGGATTTCATTTGGAGTTTTCTTCTGCAGGATCAGAAACTTTGTGACGACCCCGAGTTCAACACTTGAAATTTCCACACTTTCCGTTGATATGGTTCAGTCAATGATCTGAAACAAATTCAAAAATAAGTGCAAGGATCCTGCAAATTGGCAATTTACAAAGTAAAAGGACACTCTTTCCAGCCAGCTATAGTGACAAAATAATGCTTAGATTTTAGGAAGTGGGTCTGGCCGAAAGATTTTTAGCACTCCCTTGTATTTGCTACTGCAAAGTATTTGATTTAACCACATTGTTAATATAACATCTTTTATGGAAATGTTATATAATTTTGAATATTATGCATATTTAACAAATTTGAATATTCTGGATATTTAACAAATAATTATCTAGATACCACAATTATGAATGTTGACTGATTTTTGCCCTAACCTTTCTTAATTGAACCTGTGCATTTTCATGGTTATCATGTTACAAGAATAATTTACCATTGTTTTCTGTTCATTGAGTTTACAGCCAAGTTATAACCTTGTCTTTGCTCTAATGGGTCATTGAATCACCTCCAATAATATGTCAACAGTGGTAAACATTCATAATGTGGTTTTTTTTTTCAATAGTATTTCCTCTTTTTAGTATATCTTGTTTTATAAGAGACATAACTTTTGTTTGTTTGTTGGTTTCTGTCATGCTAAAGCAAACAAATATATAGAATTAACGAAACCCTGACATTCGAATGTCCTACCTGGAGTTAGGCAGGCAGTTAAGTGTATCCATTACACCTACATACTGCTCTAACAGCTGGGTAAAATTGACTTTGAAATATCAAGTTTTTTTAGAAGTTTTCTTTTGTAATTATTTGAATGAGTCACTTATATTTATTTATTTTTTTCCCAAATAATATTGATGCATTAAACTCGTTTAAAATAACAAACTAAATTTAGCATTTTCTTGGAATTTTTATCACATTTTATTGTAACATGTTATTGTTAGTAATGAGAAGTGGAGATTCATCATTAAGACATTTCAGTTTTCTTTCTTTCTTATAACTTGTTATATTCTATCACTAATAAGCTTTAACATGTATTAAATATGGTGTAATCTTTGAGCAATTGGACATGTCTATCAAGGGCTATTTTCTCCATTTCTGTTGCTTCACTGCCATAAATCCTTACAGTATGTTGAGAATTGATTAGATTCTAACTTTTTATTATTTAAAAATGCTTGCTTAAAACTTTATGATAGCTTTTCAGTTGGTTTTTATTCATCACTAACTTCTGGAATAGAAAACCTTTTACAATCATTGCATCAACATTTAAGTAGTGATTCATTTACCAGAAGCATCAAAATCTTCAGTAATCTTTCAATTCTATGCAGCTCTACTTGAAGAAATGATATAAAACAGAAACATTTAGGGCTCATGACAGGAGCATTATAAAGAACATTATTAGATTCACTATAAGAAAAGCACTTTTAAAAAATGTTTAAATCAACTTTTGACAGACCATAAACTGACCAGCTGGCCAAGATTCGGACTCTGTCGCTCGCATGTCATGCAACATGTGAGGCAGTCAAGGCGCTCCACCATGTATGATCTTCAGCTAGTCTGGTGGTGTCGTTCCACCTTCTGTTGACCAGTCAGAGTTCCTTCTCCACCGTCTGTCTCCAGGCTGTCCTCTCTTTCTTTTGCCTGTTGGTGTCCATTTGACGGCTTGATTCGCAGGTCTTGTTGTGGAGAACTTCAAGACCTGCCCCAACCAGCAGGGGCGCCGTCTGCAAATGGTGGGTGATATGGTGGAAAACATTAGGGTTGCTATCACTTAATTATCTTAATGCCATCTGTGTTTGCAATTAATGCTAATTAATGACAATAATTAGTAATAATTGTATTAATGATACTAGCAGTCAGGATAGTAATGATCCTTGTACTGTAAAAATTAAAAGAAAAATTTTGACAGTATTAATGTTTTGTAGCGTTCATTTGAAAGTCTAGTGACTGAGGTAAGATATTGGAATAATTTTATGGTTGTTGGACATTATCAATTTTTGATCTAATAATTACAGTAATAGCAATCATGATGGTGAAACAATAAGATTGATTTATATTTACCATTACTTAACTATCATTGGTAACAGCAATGATCTTCATCATGGTAATCAAAATATAGCCCACTACAAAAGTACGCTTGACTATTAATAGAACCTATTTCAGTGTGAAAAATAAGTATACAAATTGTAAATACAAGCACACATAACAATCATATTTACCCAAATATTTGCAGTGGTGTAATAAACATCATAATTCTTTTTAAAAAAATCATTTACATCTGTTGATAGCACTATATATTCCGGTAATCTATTCCAAAGTCCCCACCACTTGATTGATAAAAATGAATTTTCTGATATTCAATCTACTTCTATTTACTTCTACCGTATATTAATAGTAATAACATAATAGTTTATTTGGTGAGTAGTCATATAAGATACTAGTTTTCATTTTGGAGATAGATGCTTGTATACATTGTGAATTATAATTAATAAGGGGACTTGTGTAACACCAGCTTTTGCTCCCTCATGTTTATATCTCACAATGTGTGAGTGATAAGGCTGTTATCAAGATGACTTGTTGATAGGATTCATGGAAATATCAACAGCCTTCATTTTCCAAGTCACTATCAACTATCACTGTTTGTATCTGATTGCAATGACATCTACTTACATAATGAACAGTGAACTCCCCCTCCCCCTCTTTTTTCTGTTCGTTTCTCTGTCCGTAATAATGGATTCTTCTGCTTAGGTAACAATTTTGCTGATAAAAATATCTCCTACCCTCCATTTGAAACTTTGGGATTTTCCACTGAAATGGGTTCAGTAGGTTTTTTTCTAAAATAAATAAATCCTCTCATTGAAATATATCTGAATCTAGTTAATAATAAAGTCAAATGATGATTCATGCAAAACATTTGCTTTGGGAGAAAGATTTCCTTCATTTTCTGGCACAGTGGATCACAGTGATTTTTATACAAATGTGAATACACAACAGGATGGCTGCTACTTCATCTTCTGCCATCTTTTTTTGTGAAAGACTTGCCTTCTTGAGCATTGCTGTACAATGTGTGCAAACTAATCTTAAGCCAAAATTAATATTCAGAGGTACTCTAATTTTCATTATAGATCCACAACTATTCAGAATTCTAATTGTACTATATGAGGTGAAACTAAGATTGTTTTTAGAATTATTTCTTGTCCAAACTGCAATCACTATGCTTGCTCTTTAGAGATATGTAGGGTTATCTTTCTCAATGGTATGTGTGGGGCACAATGAATCACTTCAGGGACTGAGCCACTGTGCCCCGATTGGAATTTTCATCCAACATGGGTTTAGAGTTAATGATTTGGATTTACTTGTACTTTTTAATTATAGAATTAATAGAATGTTGAATAAGGGTTGGGGTCAGGTTTCATGGAAATTAAATAACTTGTTTTTTTTTAATTACAAGACATGCTACATTAACTTTTTCTCTTGAGCATTATAATTTTCCCTATTCCAAATTAATCACAAACAAAATAAAAACCCTTCTTCCTGTTTAAAATGCCTTATTTTTTGTTGTTACATGCATTTCCCTGCCTGGTAAGGAACAGAAAAAATACTTGGCGAGGTCGAAGTTGCATCTTTCCTTTGTAGTCCTCGGATTGCTGACTACCGAAACTTGACAGCGGGGTCCTCCTCGATGGTGGTAGAGTCGGAGCAACAAGCCCGGACGTAAGAGCAGAGGATTTGCATTTTACGCAGGCATAAAAGCTGGCTGTCACGAGTCCAGTGCATACACCAGTAGGAAGCTGTGTCAAACCAACCCATCGACTGAACTCTTATCAGTAACCTGCTTAGTTTCAGACAAAAATGGTCCATCACCGTAAATTGGGAAGGAAAATAGGGAACACTGATAAGATGAAAGTGGCTGTTCAATTAGTTGTTGGAGGATGGTCAAGCACAAGGGTTGCCAATGAATTGGAAATTAAATTCAGATGCTATGTGGAGAAAGCTTACAATGTCGATTGTATTGATGACATAAATTTTGCCCCCAACTATGTATGTTGTCAGGTGTTTAGTTCAGCAGAAGAACCTATCCTGAAGGAGTGTGTTTTAAAAGCCTCAAAAGTGCAATATGGCTTGTCATCAATGGGAGTATGTAACCTTGCCTAATGAGTTTGCACATAGAAACTACAAAAAATATCCAGCATACAGGTGAAGACTGGTTTTGATCCTTCATGAAGTGACATGAAGATATTTTATTAAAGACTCCTGAGGCTACGAGTTTGTCAAGAGCTACAAGCTTCAACAAAACCAATGTAACCGTATTTTTCACAAATTTGGTGGAAATTATTACAAAGCACAGATTTACTCCATATGAAATTTATAATGCTGATAAGACTGCTTGCCTTACTGTGCAGAGAGTGTCGTCAAAAGGTGGTAGTTGCAAAGAAAGACAAGCAAATTGGAAAGGTGATTTTGGCTGAAAGAGGAAACCTAGTGACCATGCCTGTGGCTGTAAACACTGCGGATAATTCCATCCCACCTTTTCTAGTCTTCTAACGTGTAAATCATAATAGATTTGTGCTAAATGGTATACCACAGGGATCTGTAGGCACATCTTACAAAACAGGTTGGATGTTGAAATAAAATTTCTCGGCATTCATGGAGCACTTCATTCGTTGCACGAAATGCTCCAAGGAACGGCATGTGCTTCTCCTCCTCAATAATCATCTTTTTTTGAGAACCATAAATGTTGCAAAGGACAATGGTGTAATTATGCTGACTCTGCCTCCCATCATTGTAGTCACAAAATAGTGTATGGACTATTTAACACTTTTAACACTCAGGCATCCAATGCTTTCATGGTCAACCACTCTGGTCAACACATTACCATTCATGATGTTGCTGGGCTTGTGGGGAAAAGCTAATCTGTTGTGCTTAATTACCCCTAAAAACGTTGTGTCTGGATTCAATGCAACAGGGATTTTTCCCTTCAATCCAAATGATTTTACGGAGGAGGAATTCATGTGCTCTTATGTAACTGACTGGCCAATTACTGCACAACAGGAAACAGCAGTTACTGTCACTTCTAGTGAAGGTGCTCAAACCAAAGAGACTAATACCACTGTACCATTAAAGCTCAACTGTGGCAACAATACTGTTCACCTCAACAGGTAGGCGTACCTCATCAACTGCACCAAGCTCTCCATCCCTACTGGGTCCCTTGCATGTTGCTACGACCATTAGTTCTTTATGCTCCTGCGACAGGTCTACCACCATCATCTTGCCAGAGATTAGCCCCTTTCCTAAAGCAGCTCCAAGGAAAGCAAAAGGCTCAAAAAATTTAACCTCGACTCCTGTTAAAAAGCACCTGAAGGATGCTGAAGAATATAAGAAACTTAGTCAAAAGACAACCTGTATATAAACTCTGAAAAAAGAGCTTCTTTCACAAGGAAACTTTATCTGACGATGACATTGAAAATGCCCTGCTGTGTGATGACAATTCATACTTGAGTTTCAGTGATTTAGAGGATGGCGCCAATGATTACATGATTTTCCCTGAGGAAATATGTGACCTAAAACAGGGAGATTTTGTTTTGTCTAAGTTTCCTACAAAGAAAACTATTTGCCTCTACATTGGCCAGGTCATTAGCATCTCACAAGACCCGGATACAAATAACACTTCTTTCAATGTGAAGTTTTTAAGGCGGAAAAACTTCAAGTCTTACTCTTCTGTGTTCCTCTTCTTAAATTGATTTTGGGACTGTGAATGTGGTTTTGCGTTAAATGTCTCCTTTAGTGTGCCTAAGTTTTGCCAATGAAAGTTCGAGAGATTTTTTTGTAACAATAAGTCTGCAATTCAACAAAACTTTAATAAAAAAAAAAATGTAGTTGGTTTCACTCTGGGACTTCTTTGAATCCTTCAATCTTATGTTGATTCACTGTTCCCTGCGGGTGATTCACTATGTACTAGGGCTGGGGCACAGTGGATCAAAAATTTATAAAAAAACAAATGCCTGTCAGCTACTAACTAATAGAGATATGACTTTCTTATCTTTTATATAACCTATTTCACGGCCAAAAGAGTTGATATTTCTCTTTTTTACCCAAATATATTAATAAAATCAGTTTCTACCCACGATTAAATTTTTCTGATTCACTGTGCCCCAGTTGAAGATCATGCTGATCAAATTTAAAGATTCATTTTTTTTTTTTGGTAATGTAATTCTTCGAATAAGCTGAATTAGCTGCTAAAAAAGCGTATAATCTACTCGACGTGGCACACTCGCAGCATTTAATATTTATAAGAAATCTTTTTAATTTAGTTGGCTGTGTGAGTCACATTTCTTAGAAAATTCAATTTGTAACCCTGAGTTGGAAAAAGATGTAACGTAATCAAAGACTGTTAAATTTAGTTTTCATTATTATTGGCTTTTTCTTATGTCACATGCAGTCTGTGACTTTTGATCTGTTTTTTTTTTTAGTTAGTCCTCTTACTTTCAAATTTACTTCTAGTGTTAATGGATACAGTGCATACTAGTTTAATCCCATGAAAAAATTCATGGATATATTTGAATTTCTATGTGATTAATTTAACAAAAAACAAAACTACTGATCTTGTTTCAGTGTAAAAGTCCATTGTTTCAAATGGTGGTTAGGAGATATTTTTATCAGCAAAATTGTTCCCTTTAATTGGAAGAGCCCATTGTTATGGACAGGGAAACTAAAAAAAAGCACACTGTTCATTATATAAGTAGATTTATATAGTTCATGATTAAAATGCACGTGAACGTTTTTACCCCTCCTTCTTCAAAATAGAAAAGACTGGGAGAAAGAAAGATTTGGAGTCTTATTTCAATAAATATTGAAATAAGACTCTAAATCTTTCTTGATAATATCATTAAACTTTTTAGAAAAAATGTGGCGTTTAAATATATGGCTAATAGGATCTATACTATAAAACTATAAATATATTTTTTAATCACTGCTACCCAAAACACTGGTTTATTGCTGGGTTTAGGTTATTCATGTGTTGACATTATATGTATCTATGTATCTAGACTTCGCCCAGCCCTAAACATTCATAGTAGAAGCTTGAAATTTTGCACACACACACACTCCCTTCAATGAGTAGGGAAAATGTTTGTTTTTTTTTAAATTTCCCCCTAAATAGGTTTTTAGTGGGGGTTCAATTTTCAATGTAAGTTTATCTTAAATTGATCACTAGTTTGTATCCAGCTACATTCATACTTGTTTGATTTTTTAAAATCAAACCTTACTAGTAGTATTTTCATCAAGGTAACTTAATTTTACCACCACCACCACCACTGCTTAATTTACAAGGTAAAAAGGAGCATATATGGGTGGTGGTGATTTATAATTTCCCTTGGAATGCTAGTCTGTTTATAGGATCTCCGTTGCCACAAAAAGTAAAGAATATCCAGTTTCAGGAGTGCAGTTCCTCCCAGGCTGCACCTCCCCATTGACTTAAAAGGGTGGGGTTAGGTTCATTACTTGACTCCTGAGGCATCCTAAAAAGGGGAGTGCCGACGGAACTGGATAATTTCTAGAACCACCCACATGTACACATGAGGGTGCCCACTTTAAACTTGACCGTTTGCCACATTCTGACCTCGTGGGAATGTGAATCATTACCTACTAATCTGTTTGTATAATCTGATCTCTTTCTTACTATAATCGACAGCTTACTCATAGCTTATCTATAGTCAGGTGATGACTATTTTCATATCCTCAATTTTAAAAATGAAAAGAAAGGTGGGTAAGCAAGGAAAAAAAAATCCTTTATTTTCAAAATATTGTACTATAAAACTTGTGTGTTATCTATTCAATTTGTATAGACACAAAATTCTGCTTTAATAGTTAATGTTTATAAATATGTTGGATTCTTAATTTTTAAATACAAGTAGGGGATAAAAACCAGTTGAAGCTTATAAATGTATCATTAAAACCTATCACTTTTGTAAATAAAAAAATTAATGATCTTGAAATAATCTTTTCTAAGCACATTCTGATATTTTCTGCTTACAGGACTTTAATTCAGTTTCAAGTTTTTTTTTCTACAGCCTTAGAAAAAAAAAATCAAGATAAAATTTTATAGCTAATTACCACTAATTTTAAATGGGAATGATGATAATGGAGTTGACCATTCCCATCGACAGGATCGCCCACTTCCTGTGGATCCATCTTATTAAGGACGGAGATGACCATTATGATAGGGCAGCACTTTCGGGGATTTAACACCAATAGCTCATTTATGTCTGGCTCCCCAACCAGTTGGACAAAACCAACCACCAGCTGCCATTGGTACTGCAAGAGCGTGATACCAATAAATTAGAAATCTCCCAAAAACCTAATATTCTCCTTTTCTTTTAAAAAAAGTTTTAGTCTTTAAAATAGTCCAGTTCCACGCTACAATGAAAACCCGCTTTTCCCTTCTTCCAGACAAAATCCTCAGCCTCCCAACTCTCCCTTCTGCAAAAACAAGAAAAATTGCTGGAATGATCTTTCCCTAATTATAATTACACTTTCAAAAATAGGTGTGCAGTGTTTTTAGCAGTCTATCATAAACTGTTTTAATGGATTTCCCCCACCAAATTCCAGTTTATCTCCTATATGTTGTTGAAAAAGATGGGTGAGCTTTATGATAACTAATGAATCCACCCCTCCTACTTTCTTATATTTAAATCTTGTGGGCAGAACTAATAAGAAGTAAAACAAAAAGTGCGTCTTATATGCTGGAAAATCTAGTAGTAACATATTTCATAGTATTTCAGGAACATCACTGATGATGCGTCCTGGTGCATCCTTGGATGTATATTCAAATCATAATTCTTGTATATAAAACTCCTAAGTGCTAAAGATGACCAGATCTGAAGCAAATATTTTGCAATAAAAAAAAGCTGCTTCAAACTCAAAATGTGGTCGTTTTTTCTTTGCAAATGCAAATTTTCTCTTGAGAGCTCAAGGGTTGTCTGCATTAAGATTAGGAATACCTTGATGTCCATGCCAAAAACTTAGCCGCACTTCAGGTTTCTTTTCATTAACCATTATTTCATATGAATAAGCTGTTTCACTTATGTTTAGTTTTTGATATTAATGTCTTTTATAATTAGTTCTTGAATCGACAATTATGTTCAATTAAAGAAATTTTGTTCGATTATAATGAAATATTTAAAATTGTTTGCAGAATTATGGTTTTACCTGCGATAAACATCGACAGGTCAATGAATACCAAATCTTTTTTGTTCAGAGCAAATTTGAATTTCTTAAAAGTGTTCATAAGAAAGGAAGCATAGAGAGAGTGGGCGAAGAAAGAGGAATATTCTTTTTCTTTCTTACGTCACACTACGTCATATTCCTCTTTTTTTTCTTTTCCTTTTTCTTTTTAAATCCTCGAGATTAAAAATAGAAAGTATAAGAAAGAAGGTAGTGCGAAAGAAAGCAGACTATACAGTGTTTATAATTAATGTATACACTTCATAACTTTTTCATTTTCCAATGAATTATAATGCATTTCGGACAATATTTTTCGTTTTTATTTTTATGCAATGATTATTTTTGTTTGTGACGTTTTAATGGGATTAACTTGAAAAAATCAATTGGGAACAAATAGTTTTATTACAGAAACAAATGTTGCAAAATGCTGTCAAAAATTGTATAAACAACGTCATAGGTTTTGAACAGTTTATTCTTTTTCTTTTTTTTTTAAAAACCTTCTTTATATAACCTGCTAAGCCTTGTCTAAACTGATTTTCACATTTGATTGCTCTTTATTTCAGTGTATGCTTTTTGGGAATATTAATGGTATATTTGATTTTCTTTTTTTCTTTTCTCTTTGCAGTAAAGTTATTTGAGGTTATTGAAACAGAAAAAACATTATATTTGGTGATGGAATATGCCAGTGGTGGTAAGTAGTTATGATTTTTCAATAAGAAATGTAACCTACATTCATTGCCTTCATTGTAAATACAAGAGTTACTTATGTATCGATTTGTAAAATAGTCAAGTCAGTTTTGTTTTGTAAAGTAATGAATAAAACTATATGCTATACTAAAATCATTTAGCATCTCAAGTTGCATGTTAATGCATTCTAGCTGAAAATCTGACCCGTAGTTTCGGTTTAGCTAACCTAATGGACACAAAGTAAGGATCCAGTTTAGCATTTTTCCTGCATTGTAAATTGAACCCCTTAATAAAAACTTATATGCTAAAAACGTGCTCCAGAGTCCCATCAATAACCAAGGAAGATTTGGTGGCCATAGCTCTAACCGTCCTTGAGTTATGCAATGACAGTAAGATGGAGATTCACTCAATTGCAAATGTTACTGTAGATATTTTTTTTCAACCAATAAATTGAGACCTTTCAAAGACAATTGATAAATTACAAGTATTGTATATTTTCTATTTTAATTTCTCTTTATTTTTCCAGTTTGAATTTAAACATTACCCCCTTTTTTATTTTTTTATAGAAAATCCCAAAACATGTGTAGAAATCTAATCTCATTTTTCTCTATTTCTCTCATTATGTAAACTAATATAAAAATCTGACATTGAGTAAAATTCTGTTCCTGTTTTAGAAAGTATTAATGATGTGCCTGTCATGTGAAATTTAAAAAAAACTTATTTTGTTTTTTTTGTAAACTTAAGTCAAAATGAATTGGAGCAGAAATTGTTGCAGTTTCTATGATTCATTTGCTAAATTTATTCTCTAGAATACGCTTGAAAAAGAAATTGAATTTTATAGGGTTGGTACCTCGAAAGAAAAGTTTTAGCTGAAGTGGAGGAGTCCTGTCTCATTCAATTCCAATTGTCTTTTTAATTCAAATGTATAGATAGCTATCAGGAATATAATAATATATACATTTATACAAAGAGCCCTTTCTCTGGAACCTCGATACCCAAGTCCCCTGTGGGCAAAAATGCTTGAAAACCTATGTAATCATTGCAGTAAAATATAAGGCCTGTTAAAGGAGAATATCAACGTATGGTCAATATTTAAAGAAAATGCAATAAAGTTATTTACATAACACAGGACAGGAGATGCAGTTACAAAATGTATCTATTTACTGAGTTCATATGAGTATGAAAGTCTCGAAACAAGAAAGTTGTTTTTTTTTTTAAATCTTTTTATTTAAAACTTAATGTTTGAATGTTCCTGATGTCAAAGGGTAATTGATTCGTTAAGTTTGTTAGAAAATTTCTGGGGGAAAAAATTCTCCAAACCAGAATTAGACTCTGGTAATTTGGACCTGTAGAACTTTTATTTTGAAGAATATGAGGGGAAAAAAATGTTGGTATGCAAACCTATTCATCTGGAGCCTTGGCTTTGTCAAATGAAAATTCTCTATTATAATTTTGTTTTAACATAACTGAAGCCATCTACTTTATACCTCAGTTTGTTCAAATTTATCTGGAATTGATTGGGATTCAACATCACAAATGTCACCTGTAAGTCATTTGGAAGAGTTAAAATTTTAGAATTAGAGCCAGACCTATCAGAATTTGTTGATGTGAATTATGTTTATATAATGTTTGGAACCTATTAATTAGTAATGTCGTGAAATCAAATTCTTTTTCTTTCCTTTTTTTTTTTTTTAGCATAGAAAAAGTTAAAAGTGCATTATGAGAACATAGCATTCTGTTGTAATCAAATGCCTGTGTAAAAATAGACCTTTTTCTTATCCAACATAGTAATTATATTTTTATTTTCTTCCATGCATATTCCCATGTTTTTACTTTGTTTATTGGAAACATTTCAAAGGTTGTCCGGCTTGTTGAAAATTCAATGCTTTTCTTCTTCTAATTTTAAACAGAGTGCATAAAAGGCTTAGTTGTATTTTTATGTTTGAATAGTTTATAAATTCAAAACCGGAAACTGACAACTTTGATTAAACAGAAACCCTAATTACTAAACTTTTGGCATCTTAATGATGGAATTTCTTCCGATCACCCGTTGAAAGCTTTTTCTGATATTCTCTTCCCGTCATGGATTCATATACTTTTCTCCCTGTTGCCCGTTAAAGTTTTCTGATGTTTTCTCATTGTGGATTTATCTAGTTTTTCCTTCTCATCACCCGTTCATATTTTCTTCCTGTCATACATTTACAATTATCCCTTGCCATTTACGGGTTTTCCATTCACGGTTCAATCTTGAATAAGTTAATAAGAACATTTTGGGGAGATGTGTGGCGTACCATGAAAAACCGCATCATAGAAAATACGCTGTACAGTATAAACAAGTGTAAATTGTTTAGGAAATCCTAAATGCATATATATTCATTAACAACTACCACAGACTTTCGACAGAAAGTGAGATGTGTCGATAAAAATGTCTGGAACTTGTAATCTATTACTTTTATCGTAATAATCTTTGTGTTATATAATAATAAGAAAGATTGTAGAAAATTATCAACTTAAAATTATTTATGTAGACAATGTAAACCTGGAGATAATTGTGGTTGAAAAAATTATTTGCGGATTTAGAGCATTCACCCCCTCCACATTGTCTTTTCCTATCATCATTATGTCAGATAGCCCTTATCCTATTGTACACACACACACACACACATATATATATATATATATATATATATAAATATAAGAGAGAGACCCATTATCTTTTTATCTATTGAAAAGTCTGCACCGATCACAGTTGAAGTGAGGAGTGTTTCTAAACTCTTGCATGCCTTTCCGCCTTCGCCTTCCTTTGTGACATGCTCTTCAAACAAGGAAAACAACATCCTACCTACCATAGTAAGCAATTGATAACAAGCAACTATAGCTGCTCTTAAAAGCAATAAACTATGAGAATGAAAAATATTTTCAGTTTCACTCTTCTAGACGTTATAAAATATTAAAATTCTAAAACTTTAAAATTGTTTTTAAAAAACCTTAAAATTTTAAAATTAACATTTTGATTAACCTAGTTCTGTCTTGTGTATTGGTGTATGTCTTCTGGTGTACTGTTACGGCTGTTTAGGCCATTTTCAACATAGATTCATGAAATAATGAAGAAAATTTTACTTCCATTACTGAATTGGACCAGATCTGATTTTGAATAACACTGTTTTAATGTATTTTTCTCAGGTATATTTTGTACCATTTAAGAATGTTAACCTTTTTAGCACTATGGCCTTTTTGACCATGTAGCAAAAAACACTACTGTCAACCAAAACTATCACCAAAGGTTTCTTCAGTTTTTAAGCTGGCCTTTTTAGGCTGAAATATCGCCTGTGTGGTGTTTTTGGCTACGTTATCGAGTCCGATATATCGGCCTGGCAGTGCTATGAGGGTTGAAGCCAAGGCCATACACATTACTATTACATAGTAATGTGTATGGCCTTGGTTGAAGCTGATTTTTTTCCCTCTTTCCCTTGTCAAACAAGCCTAGACTTGAAAAGGTTTAATCCTCATTGTTAGTGTCATCACCACCCCCACCACCCAAAAACAAATAGAATTATATTTTCTATTTCTCAACCCCTAGAAACCTCACTGGAGATTGAGAACTTGATGCCACATGCTAAAATTTTTTTTTTTTTTGGTAACTTCAACCACATTAAAATAAAATTAAAAAATATATATATTATATATATATTGGGCATTTCATTTTATTTTTTTTATCCGGTGACATACTTCTATCTAAATTATCTTCATACATTGCAAGTGTTTTTCTTTCTTTCTGTTGTACACTGGGAAACTACTCCTATATTGGCACTGTAGAAAGCAACTTTTCTCACTTTAGTAGATAGAAAACTATTTTACTACTACTACTCCTACTGGCTTGTGGCTTTGATTTCCTTTACTTTATAGTTTTAGAGGCCAGCTAACTTCCTATTTCCTGTGGCCTGCCCTCCTTTCACACCAAGCACTTTACTTTGCATATGATTGGGTCAACACTTAACTGGATTTCTTAAATAAGAACCAACTTGAAAAACCTTTCCCAACATGTACATATTGAGGAGCAACTGGTTTATTTGAAGATTCTGTGATGAATCTATTTAAGCTCTCATATTCTTTTAGAAGTTCCTTTACAAAAATATGAATTTTGGATTCGTGATTGTAGGTTTTTGTTTTTTGTAAGCATAATTTAATATCAAAGAATAAAACTGTATTTAAAAAGCAGGATTAACGATTGTTTGTATAGGTTGTTTTTAGAAATGTTAATTGCATAAGAATCTCATTAACCAGATCCCTAATTAGGCTATCATTACCTTTCCTGTTTCCATATGACTGCCGCTTCAGCTGTTACTGATAGCGGAATCGACTGAAGTCCTCTGCTGATGGCGAATTTAAAGTCAAAGAAAGAGATGAGAAGATTCCTCAGAACAGCATTTTCAGTTGGTTTTCTTTTCATTTTTTAAGTGGTTCTACTGATATCGGCCAATTTCATGTGGTTCAAGATACTAATAGGGTTTTTTTTTTCTTCAAGCAAAAACTTGATAAATACAAATGAACAAAGGATAAGTTAGGGTTAGTTTTTTAGGGTTGGGTTGGTGTTACTATTTTTAGGGTTTAGGCTAATTAGGATTAGTGTTTTAGCTTTTTAAATTTGCCTCCATCATCAGCAGCAGCCAACGACTAAGCCGATTCTGGAATCGGCCGAGTCGTTGGCAGCTAAAGAATTAGGAAAGGTAATGGAAACAGGAAAGGTAATGATTGCCCCATATTATTGTTGGCTCTTCACTTTCATGCATTTGTCTCTTTAAAAAAAAAAAAATCTTGAATTAAAAATAAAATAATGATTTACTCACTTAAATGATCAATTGTGTAGCTGCAGATTGTTATGTGCATTTATAATATATGCATACAGCTGGAATAATGATATATTTAATTTTATGATCTGATCCTAGTTCATCTTTTGAATAAAAAAAATTGGACATCCAGGAATTGATCCATATTATCAAAAACATCTAGAATCCAAATTGGCTAAATTGTATTTTAATGTCCCAAAATATTGTGCTTGCTTGACTGTTCCTTTTAATTTTGTGGACTCTAATACGATTCAATCCATACACAATCCATCGAATCACTAGGAGAGGGCCAGAAAAATAAATTTTAAAAACCAGAGTGGAATCAGTTAACCCCTTTTTAAATCCTATGTGAACGAATTCTGTGTTTAAGTATTACCACAGAAAAATATCTGGTGTAAATTAAAAATCAAAATTAACTAATTAATGAAGTTTAGTGTGCCAAATTAAATATCTAAAACATCTAGCAACACAAATAATGATTTACTCACTTAAATGATCAATTTATTTTTAAATTGAGACGAAAGAGTTATTTAAAAAAATAAATTGATCATTTAAGTGAGTAAATCATTATTTGTGTCGCTAGATATTTAATTTGGGACGCTAAATTTCCCTAGATTCTAGATATTTCTAGATGTTTTTATAAATCTGGATCAACTCCCGGATGTCCAAAAAATCTACTTGCAAGTTCCTTAACCAAATGAACTTGGAGAGATTGAAGTCATTATTTGCAATTTAGCTATGATGTGAAATTTGCAGATTTCCCACTAAGTAGTGCTTCTTCAAGTCCGCTCGGATAGTGTAAGGGTTAGCACTCAACAGCTAATTGAGTACGCTCTAAGTTGTGTGATTAGGGTGGAGATATCCCTTCAATGGATTTGCATCCTGCCAAGGGGCTGGTTATGAAAACTTGTAAAAATAAAGTCCTGGTCTCGATCCGACTTGAAACTTGCAAGGATCACTAAGCTCATGCGTGCAAAGGAAACCAGGACTTTATCACTGGCTGTTTATACTCCAATGAGAGTTGTCTCTTGAAAGACGGACACTTAGTGCTTCTTGCCACTTAAATATTAAATTGATTTCATTACATGTACATCTTTCTAATTTTTGTCTTGTTACAAATTGGATGATAACTGTCTGCATTCTTGTTTTCAAATTACTTGGTCTATATAACTAAAAGGGGTTTGGGTTATAATCCAGATTGCTGAAATCCCAAAAATCAGAATCCCTAAAGGTTAAAATTCCCAAAACACACAAACCTGAAAGGTCAAAATCCCGAAAATATAATTCAGGAAAAAATAATTAAAAAAAACATTTATTTCATGGGATTTCAAAGGGATTTATTTGTGAAACATGGAAACACATTTACCCCCCCCCCCCAAAAAAAAAAAACCCAACCCAACTCTAATTCTATTGTATACCATAGTGTTGTAGGGAATATGGTAAGAATGAATGACATTTAAGAAAAAAGTCAAAACCCTTCAATACAGTATCAAGCAAAAAACGATCTCTATAAACAACCAGATGACCTACCTCCCTTATTTAGCCATTTTTTTCAATGGGAATTGCAGTTTTGGGGATTTCGATCTTTTGGAATTGTGTCTTTCGATATTATAATCCGCACAAAACTGAAAGCATTATATATATAATATATATATAATTTGTTCAGCATTGTATGCTTATAACAACTAAGAAGTATCAAATTGAAAACATTGTGAGTTTTCGTTCTTATCTGGTATTGTGGAGAGCTAATACAATGAATGTTAATTAATTCCTGAACCAAATATCTGATTTACAGTTTGACAAAACAGTACTCGAATAAAGAATTTTTAACATCTAAAATTTAGTAAACATAAATAATTAGCCTTTGTTATTAGTCCAAAGTTATATCTTTGGTTTTAGTTTAGGTATCTGGTTCAGGTACATGCTTTCTTTAAATACTCTTATTGAAAGTGATTTGATAAGGTTTTGTACTTGAAATAGGCTTTTTTTGACAGCAGTTAATGCGTCATTAAGCCAGCTTCAGTTTAGTTGTGGTGGGATTAAACTAATAAGAAAATTGTCAGTTAAATTTGGTTTGACCGATATCCGAATAAAGATTATTTTTAAATATTGATATTCTCGGATGTGACCATATGTTCACTTAGGCTGTTCCATGCGTTTGCTACTCTTGCAGAGAAGAAATTTTTTCTAACACCAGTGGAGGTCTGAATTTGTAGTTTATGGCTGTGTCCTCTGGTTTTACTGCAGATAGATTAAGTCAGCATTTTCTTATCTGGGCATTTTGAGCAATGAACGCCATGAATCAAATAACAGGAAAGTAATTTGTTCTTGGTGGTTCACACTTATGTAAGATAAAATTCCTGTGTAGATGTAGACGATAAAATTCCTGTGCAGATGTAGATCTAAATTTACATGTATATTGTATATCTATGGATAATGTTAGTTCTGAAAATGTTCAAAATATTTGCTACTTTTTGAAAGTTTTTAACTCTAAAACAAAATTCTTTGCCATTATTTTTGTCGTTTTAATTACCTCTACAACACTATATCGCTGGGTTTAAGTTATTCATGTGTTCTGACATTTATATGTATCTATCAATGTATCTCGACTTTGCCCAGCCCTAACCGTTCATAGTAGAAACTTGAAATTTTGCACACACTCCCCTCAATGACTAGAGGAAACAGTTTGTTTTTTTGTTTTTGAAAGTTTTTTAAAGGGAGGCTCAATATGCAATGTAAGTTTATGCTAAATTGTTCACTAGTTTGTGCCAGCTTGTTTTTTGAAAATTCAAACCTTTTTAGTGTTCACAGCCCAACAAAAGGAGTAACTTATTCATTGATCACCCCTTTTTCCAACTTATTCATTGATCACCCCTTTTTCCAACTTATTCATTGATAAACCCCAACACAGCATATATGGGTGGTGATGATTCATAATTTCCCTTGGAATGCTATTTTTTTTTTTTTCTTTCTGTTACTCACTTTTGGATTATGTGCTCTTTTGGTCTTTGTTATATGCTCTTTTGGTCTTTGGTGTATGTTTCATCTGGTAGGAAACTTTGATGTAGTATATAATAGAACTGTCTATTTAATCTATGGTGTGTATGTTCTCACTTCATACTGGGGAAAAGGCAACATATTAATCCCTATGGAACATAGATAAAGTGTACTGGAAAATATGAAAATTAAAAGAAACTCCATATACTATAGTTGAACAATCCACTCAGTAGGCCTAGAAATAAACCCCATATAAAAACCTCTACGCAGAAGAATGTATGAAATTTAAGGCTCTTTAAATGTTCCAAAATCAGAAAATTTTTAAAGGCAAACATGGAAAATTCCGCACCTGACCTCACTGTGGTGTTTCAAAGACCAGAGACAAGGCATTTAATATATATGCATTAATCACTGTATTTTTTGCTTATTCTCTTATACAAAGACATTGTTTAAAAAGGTTGCATATACTCCCATCAGTAATAGTGATAAGAAAAAGAGAAATCCTTTGTTTATCTCATTATGTATATAGAAATATTTCCAAATCTGAAACACTTCTGGTCACATGCATTTCAGATAAGGGGTACTTAAACCTGTACCACTTATTTACCTATGAGAAAAAAAATGATTTGAAACCTGTTTTAAGTGTTTACCCTTCAGGAATTATTGGAATATTAGATTTAAAAATGACTAGATGTATCTACTTCAGTTATAAAAATGTCATTCATTCAACACTAGTAAATGATAATCATACAATTTTAGCCCTTGAATGCTAGAAAGATTGGGAATGGCCACTCCTTAGGCCCAACATGTTATACCTCTTAACTAGTAAGTACTTGGAGAGCATATAACCTCTGCCAATGATGTACACTTACTCAATCGGAAAAAAATTCTGCATCCGCCCCAAAATTTATTCAATTCTTCCTTACCCCAGGGTCACCTTTCCACAAAATTTCATTGAAAACTTTTAGAGATGTCGTGTAGACAGACAAACGGACACGACCGATGTAATAAAAAGATGAAAGGGATTTATGAAAGTAATAATTACAGCAGGGTTTCCGCACCATATACTTTTGGTTCCGTGACCGATTTTTGAGAAATAAACCGTTTACAGTTTCGAATGAAATATTATGTGGTATTGATGCAAAACATCAATGTGTCCATTGTACCAGACTTCAGTTGATGATTTTCATTAAGAAAGCCATGCTCAATGTAGAATTAAGACTAACTTTATAAATATAAATAACCATAGTCATGTATTTTTATAAATTGTGTATTTAAAAATTATACTATATCATGCTTGCAAAACGTATTTAGTCTGTAAACGAAATGTGTCTGGTCCTAAATTTAAATTGTGAAAATCTTTTAGGTTTCAAAAGTTTTTTGCTCAGTCGCAGGGGTTTCCGAGAGTGCAAAAAGTTTGAGAAACCCTGCTCTAGACAAGGTTGTATTGAAGGTGTCTTTCCACATAATATGGATAAAAATGTTTCTTTCTTTTCCAGGTGAAGTTTTTGATTATTTGGTAGCACATGGGCGAATGAAAGAGAAAGAAGCCAGGGCCAAATTTAGACAAGTGAGTTCAACATTTGTTTCTCTTTTTTTTCTTATTTGGTATTTTAATTGATTTAATTGATCTATTTGGATTTGATTTTTGGCAAAGTAGGACGACTTAACTGTCTAAAATGCATTGTATCATAAGGACTGATTTGACCGATCACTGCTAAATTTTTTTACTTTCGTACTGCAATGACTGTTTGAGTTTTAGTAAAAAAATGTTTATTTTATTTTTTTATTAAATCAAGTATTGTAAACCATTTTTATTAATTTTTGACTGCTATTTACATTCATCCTAATTTTTAGTTTTTTCAGTAATGCCAGCACGCCAGTGTTATGGTTTTTAGTAAAAAGAAAATCGATTATTTTATTATTCAATTTTTATTAAGATGAAGTATTGTAAACCATTTTTATTAATTTTAACTATTATTTACCTTCATCTTAACTTTCAGTTGTTTTTTTAATTACAATTCAATTTGGTTTTAGTAAAAAAAGCTCTTATTTGTTAAACCATTTACGCATTGTGATTTAGCAGTCAAATATTAATAAAAATGGTTTACAATACTTGATTTAATAAAAAAAAAACACAAAATAATCATTTTTTACTAAAACTCAAACAGTACGAAAGTAAAAAAAAATATTAGCTTCTTTACCAGTCATCGGTCAAATCAGTCCTTATGATACAATACATTTTTGATGGTTAAGTTGTCCTACTTTGCCATATATTTTTGTTTTTTTTTTTGTTTTAATAATAGACATTTGTTTTCTCTATAATAATACATTACTTTTCAAAATTCTGACTGTATCATGGTTGTATGATTTTATGCTTTTAAACTTGTTTATTTAAACAAAAAAAAAAGTTCTGAAAATTAATAAATATCTGAGGTATTATTTTAAATAATTTTTAAATAAACTTTTGTTTTTAGTATTCTTATTAGAAATTGTTTTAGCTATCACAAAAATTTTTGACAGATTATTATAATTGTATTGGATTAAAATGTTGCAGTTTTTTAAAAATTTTATTTATTTTTTAAATAAGTTAATTAACTTGGGATAGTTGTAGGTTGAGAAGAAAAAAAAAGACCTATACCACCTAAAATTCTTGGTATTTATTGGGCGTGGCCAGGAAATCATTTGTCATAATTTTTCCTAAAAGTTTTCATTAATACTTTGGTTTTATGTATCAAAGAGAAATTAAAGACTGGTATGTATTACGTGATTTTATAATGATTTCATAAAATATCGGAAATTTTACTAGCTTCTATTTTACCCAGTTGCACTTGTAAATCTTGTTAATTGTACATATCACACATGTATTTTGAACTCAAATAAACACACCCTGGTCATCGAGTTAAATCATTGACACACATATTTTCCACGGAACACCCAGTTTCAGATTTCCCAAGAACCAAGTTATCTGTCCACAAGTTCACGTTCAGATAACTGACTCACCTACATGAAAATATACCATTTGAATTGTAATTTGATATGCATTGTAGACTAAATATCTGTAAAAGACTTGTATCTTGTCTATCCCTATTTTATCATAGGAAGTTGACAAGAACCACTCTGAAAAGCTAACATTTACACCAGCCAACACCTTCCACTTACCTTCTTCTATTAGAAGGCTAACACATTTTAATCTTCATCCAATCTTAGTTCTGTTCCCAGCAGAACTAAGGTTGTTCCAACATTTTACCAAAGAGACACACACCTCTCTTCTATTTCAAAATACATATGTGTGATATGTATCCGTTACACTATCACTTCTACTCTGCTTGAAAAAGTTATCAATTAGCCCTATCTATCTATATAATGAACAGTGATTTTTTTTTCTGTTAGTTTCTTTGTCCAAGACTATAGATTCACCCATATGTTAGGTAATAGCATTCAGGGCTAACCCCCTCTTTCACTACCAATTAATCAGGCCATAGTGTATAAGTAACCAAGGTCAGTTTCAGATATCAGGTCTGAATCAAATTATTAGTTTTCCATTTCTGGAGTGTACTAACAAAAGATTTACAATTATCGGAGTCTCACACTACTATACAACAATCTATCTATGTAATGAACAGTGTGACCTTTTTTTCTTTTTGTTTCTCTGACTATTAGAGAATAGAATTCAAATAGTTTTCGGACGATTGAACACCTTCTTGTTGTTTGTGTTGTCAGGTGTAATATCCGAATGTGATGGGGTAAACAGAAGTTTTTTAATTTCAAAGGTGGTAACCCTTATAACGTAGGATTCTTTGTCCTTGTCTTGTCAAGTTTGGGCCTGCTGAGCAGCGGAAGCCACATCGGGTTGAACTCTGCACTTGTCTGACATGCATTCAGTCGACATGTTGATATGAGCTGCCTCTTTGATTTTTCTCTGCTTCCAACAGCGTTCTCCATTAATGCTTTGGACTTTGTCCCGGAGAGGAAAGTGGTCGCCATTCTCTCTTCAGATATGGTCAGCCATTCCAGATTTTTCTAAAAAAAATTCTGTTTACCCCATCACATTCGGATATTACACCTGAAGACGGCCAAAGAATGGATCGGCCGAAACATTGTATTAACACAAACAAGGAGTTCAATCTATTTGAATGTTAATGACCCTTCTCAAAACTATAGAAATTATCTTTACATAATAGAAATAAGATAAAATTAATTGAATGTATTAAAAAAAATTATAACTAAAATAAAAACATTCAACTTTTCTCTTTAATATATTTATTGAACAGATATATTTCGGCTTGTCAGGCCATTTTTAATGTTCAGTAGACAAATTTTACTAAAAAAATATTTTGAAACTTTGTTCCAAAAACAATGAAGATACATGCTGTCGTGATTTAAATCTACGTAATGCGAATGCCATCAAAAACGCGCTCGGAAGCCTGCTGAATCAGTCGGTCATAAATATTGTCAACAAAAATCCTTCAAACATACAGTATCACCCATAAATAAGTACACCCCTACCACTTTTTAATAGAAAGTTGTCTTCTAAACCAAACATAGCAGGATTGTATTATTTATGACCAAACTCTACAACATTGAAACTTTACCAAAAATATTTTTTCGTAAAGGTGTACTCATCTTTGGATGGCAACATATTCATATTTTAGGCAACAGTTTCAATGCTGTAGAGTTTGGTCATAAATAATATCTGATAATATTTGTTTTTAGTGTGTAATGTTCCTCTAGAAATAATAAAATCCTGCTATATTTGGTTAAGAAGAAAATTAAATTTCCATAAAATAGTGGTAGGGGTGTACTTATTTATGGGCGATACTGTAACTATCAATTGTATAAATGATTTATTGTAGGTACCTCCACCCACTTTTGACAAGGCAACATGTATCGATGAAAATGTCCAAAACTAGTGTCCTGTTAATTTTATCCTGTTTATTTGAAAATTCTGATATAAAAATTATATCTACAACATAAACCCAGAGATATTTATGTTTGAAAAGTGGTTTACGCTGTTCAAAACGGTGTGGCTTAATAATTAGAAATTTTTTAGCAAAAACACACCCAAATTTTTTAAATTCTACAAAATTAACTAATGATTGGATTTCAATATAATTTTTGGTATTTTGTTAGAAAAACTTATGGAAATATTTTTTTTTCAAGTCAGTAAACCCCTCCTCCTCATTTAATTTTATGAAATATCAAACAGCAAAAGGTGTTTACAGTGTAAAAAGATAAATCCCTGAAGAATTTAAATTAATTTAAATTTATTTTCTAAAATTAGTCACATGAAGCCCTGAATCTGAAAATTTAAAACTGCAATACAAGCTAAATTATTGCATTGTTTAGCATTTTTTTAGTTTTATTTTAAAATACATTGTACATTTAATCCACGTAAAATGAAAAAAAATAAAAATAATTATGTGAATTTAGAAAAAAGATTTTCAAAGAATTTGATCGATTTTTGAGAATTTAAAAAAATTATTTTTTAATATTTGTTAAATGGTAGACTTAAAGTATTGTGTTTATAGGAATTAACCAAAAACAGTAATCAAATGTATTTTTTATAAATACAGATGTTATCCGTTTAAAATGTATGCATGGCTGCAACACCATAATTACTTTATTACCTCCCTTGTTAGCTTTTATGATTAGCTCTCTTGTTAGCCGTATCATTAATTTAAGTTTTATCACTTTTTGTTGTCAATACAATCGTAAAAATAAGCTTTCATCACCTTTTACATAAATGAACGACATTTGGTGTAAACAGTATATTTTAAATAAAAAAGAAGGTAATATTTTTTTTAAAATTCAGTAAAGTAACTAATTATCGTCCAAAATTATTTCAATGACAGCTATTGTAACCGAATTTCAATGGCGTCAAACAAATTTTTTTATGGATTTTAAAAAAAAAAAAGAAAAAAAAAAGAAAAAAGGGATTGATTTAAAAACAGTCTAAAACCTGTTTTAAATGCGCAAAAGTAATTAAAAAAAAATTTATAACTAACTTTATCCTATTTTCTTGCAGTTAAAACCAAAATTAAAACTACAAAGAAGGTATTTAAATTATTGCAATATGTTTTAAAATTTTTAGTAAGAAAAGTGCGTGGAGGTACTTAATTTATTGTAAGAAATTGGCACAGAATTTTCTATTGCTTTCATGTTTAATGTACTTTCTCTAAATCATCAGATTCAAGTATTTTAATGTTTTTGTTTTCTTTTTTTCTTTTTAACAGATTGTGTCTGCTGTACAGTATTGTCACCAGAAGCACATTGTACATAGAGATTTAAAAGTAAGTTTCTGCTGTAATATCTTTGCACTTTGGTTTGGTTGTACTTAATATGATATATTAAATTATTATTTGTAGATTTATTTTTTAAGTGGTCCACTTTTTTTTAAGTTGGTCTTAAGTGGATTTTATAACTTCGAGTAATTCACTGGTTCTTATACTTGACTTGCACTGAGGGGGATGGGCTGATAGAATACTGCCAAGAATATATTATTTACATCTGTTGTCGTAAATAGAAATTGTATGATACCTCTATGGATATCAATTTGCT
>VCCN01001195.1:272894-292690 GCA_006491835.1 Architeuthis dux
TTTTGTTGTTGTCATTGTCATCTCTGAGTGGGCTTTGTGGTTGTATCTTCCACCCATTTGTTTTGCTTAAATTTATTTTCTATGTGCTGAAAATCAGTTTGTCTTTTGGTCTACAGACCATTATGCGAGACCGCTGGATCAATGTTGGGTATGAAGATAAGGAATTAAAGCCTTACAAAGAGCCATGTAGAGACAAGCTTGATCCTAAGCGCATAGGTAAACCAACGTTATGCAACGTTTATAAAAATATTTGTAGCAGGGATTCCCTTGTAAATTTACATACATACTTATTTTTCTTTCTCAAACTTTGTATTTCAACAAATTCATTAAGAAAGAGAGGTGAACACTTGAGCAATTAAGTTGCTTATAAGAATTTATATTAAGTTACACTTGATCAATGTTTTAGAAAAAAACAACACTAAAATTATGTAAACTGCTTCTTTTTTTTCTTTTTTTCTTTTTTTCTTTTTTTCTTCTTCCTTCTGCATAAAAACAGCTCAAATATTCTGAATTTGACATTTTAGAAGTAAAAATGATGAGTAATACTAAGTCTGATTCTGTTTATCCATTTGTGACCGAAGTAGCTGAAACGGTGCATTGTAGTGAGAGATATTGAATTAGGTACCCCTAAAATTTGCTAACTTAGAGAATTAAAGAAAAACACCCCAAAATGGTTGTTTTTGCAACTTGATAATAATAGTGTGGGGTCTGCATTCGTGCTCACCCGATCTATATTACAATGACCAATTTGTCAAGGGAGATAACTATTAAATGCTAATTATAGATTAGTCTCCCTTATTTATTTGCAAATGCATAAAAATTTGAGTTCATTCTGGTCACACCAGATTGCAGTAATTTTCTCTCCAAGGGTGACCTAATGGGTCACACGGGTGCTTAGTTGCCAAGTAGCGCATATACATTTAAGGCATTACCTGTAAAATAAAATGCTAAATACATGCACGCACAACGTAATGGATTTTAAAAATATCTTATGATTTGTTTTTAAGAAATCTTAATGTAGAAATGATACTCCAAAGGAATTGGGTAAATTGTTATTAGGAAATTTATATTTATACTAGCATAGTACCCATCAAAAATGACTGATTTATTTACATATGGATTGGCACTTCTGCCTAGGATCACAGTGTAGTATCTGTATGCTCTACCTTGGATCAATGTCGGTCCCCAGCACTTCTGCCTAGAATCAGAATGTAGTATCTGAGCACCAATTGAAAACTGTTACATATACATACAGATATATAGATAAATACACATTGCGTTATATATATGTAAATTATTCAAATTAAAACTTTCGAATGACCTTTTTGATTAAATTCTCAAATTTTTTAGTAATTCTTAAATTAATGTTTTTTATTTTCGATGTCCACCTCTCTTCTTTTATTTAGCCTAGAACCTTGTATTAAATTATCTTTTCTTCTTCTTCTTCTTAGTATAGGGATTTGTATGAAATGTAAAACAAGACTCCCTGTTACAAATAGAACTTTGTTTTTTCTGCTACCGCTTCTCAGAAATCTCTCCAAGCCTTTTCCAGCTTCTCCATTTTCCTCTTTGTCCCAAACTCCATAAAGAGTGTGTTGCTTTGTAGTTTGCAGATCTGGTATTTGTGTCTCTCAGTTTCTAATCACACTTGCTTTGCCTTGTCTCTTTCACCCACCCATCTTTCTCTCTCTCTCTCTCTCTTACTGGTCGTAGAGTCTGCATCCTTTCTTGCTCTCATCTCTCTCTGTCTCTTTCTCTTTTGTGAATGTAGGTTAGGTTGTGCTTGTATCTTTTTAAAAAAAAACTAAACCTATCTTTTTAATGTGCTTTATTCACTCTGCAAAAAAAAACTGGATGTTATTTGTGAAACTTTTCTTACTAACCTTGTTCTTGGAATAGATTTATAACTTCTTGGCAATTTTGAGTTTGTTTTCTCCAAAATTAAAAAAAATGTTTTTATTACTAATAGTATGCTATAGTATGCTTTAAGTGGAGTAAAAAGAACCTGATATATAGTGATGATCTTCAAAATTGATTTCTTTGGTTATTCTCTTACTTCTATTGAATTATTGCTACATCTCCAATAGTTAGCTTTTTAAAAAAATAAATAATGTCTTTTGGATGGACGGAAGGTCAAATTTGATAGGATAGGTGGTGCTGACATCCAATGTCACTTGGGATCACCTGAGGTCAGATACCATTTTAAAAAAAAAATAACGTATCTTTTGTAATTACACATTTTTTGTCGGTCTTTTTATAAAAACATCTTGAGCTAAGCTTAGGTGGCCCTACAAATTATTGCTGATTGAACCGGAAATTGAACTCTGTTTGGTTTTCGTGTCGCTGATTTGTATTCGCAGATTGAGACGTTTTATACTTGTGTCGCCCCGACTTGACTCTCGATCGCTGCAGAAAAAGTCTGGCGTCACATGACCATAATTTAGTTGAAATTTTATTTAATTTATGCAAAACAAGGATAACTACATCAAAACCTTTTTTTTCTTTCTTTTTTTTCCCCTAAAAATGTGGTTAAGTTGATTATTCGAAAATAAATAGAAAAAAAATTTTCACAAGTAATTTTTGGTACTTTCAATCCATAATACCTTTGTAAAACTAATTTTTTTATTAAACTAACAAAACCTTTTTCTCCCTGCATACCCATTTGTCAAACAATATTTTAGATGTACTAAACGCACAATACATTTATGACAAAACTACAAAGCAAGCAAAATTTATTTTAATACAAAACTATTTATTATCAATTTTCTAATTCAATGTTTACTATTATTGTAACCTTCATTATCGAAAAGACATTAATATATCCTAGTTTTACATCCAAAAATGAGGCAAAAATAATATAAAAACCTCTAAATTTTCCTGAAAATAATGTAAAAATATAATTATTAATCAAAATATGGCTGCCTATTCTAGCAGTATATTTCAACGGTAAATTGACCCTCACATTTAATCGGCTGATACAAAAAGGTGGCCATTTTTATTTTATTTTTAGTTCAAAGGGAAGTGACATTAAATTGATCCTATCTTTTGATTGGCTACAACATCTGACTGGATAGTAGAACATAGAACCATTTCTATTTCTACGATGCAGTTGCAGATACAATCCCAGATGTTTTTGCGGGTTGTAAGAACGCACCTGTCAACGGCTGATTGCAAGTGCGACCTAAGCTTAGCTTTAGAGGATAAGTTTGAAACAACTTCTCACGGGACTGCCTTTTATTTACTCCCTTCTCCCTTTTTCATATGACCGTTTTCATAAATTGTTGAATAGACTTGTTTAAAAATTTCAGGCAGCTTTCTCCCCACCGCTTTTAAATGTATATATTAAAACTATATCTAATCAAGTATTATTATTTGTAGTTTTGCTTGTTTTCAAACCACATTACCTGATGTCCAGGTGTGTCTTTTTTTTTCTTACCCTTTTAACCAAAAATTGGAATATCAAGGTATTCATTTAATTGATATCGAAGATTGTATTCAGAGGTCTCCATTTAACGTCTAGTATTGATCTTAAATTCAATCTAGGGTTGTTTTCAGTTATATCTTTTTATGGTTTACTTATCGTATGATGTTGTTGGTCATGTTGTGGGGACAACATTATTCTGATCTGAATTTTGTTAGACGGTCTGTTTTAATCATTGTATGTGGTATAGTCAGACTATTTTTCCACGTCCTTTTTTCATCCATTTCTCACAATGGTGGGTACACTGCCGAAACGGGGAACAAAATGAACAACATAGTCCAACTATACCATATACAATGAAAACACCATAGTTTTGTATTTCACTTTCAAGGCCTTCCTTCTCGTTGCTGGGTGGATATGCACTTTTTTTAAAGTAATTTGTGTTCTTCCAAAATTATGCAGTTTTTATTTATTTCCAAGTCAACAGCTTGCCTCCCCCACCCCCACAGCTTTATTTGAATTAAATATCCCATACTCCTTTTATACTTTACGGTACCCCTCTACTTTACCCTATTAAGGGATATATACCATTGGCTATCAGCTTCTTGCTTTGAGGCTTCCAGTATTTTACTTTAATTTTTTTATGGTATTATTCACCTTTTCATGACTTTTTATCAACCTGCAAAATATATACCTTAAGATGTTGTTAAGGTTTGTGCACCTGTTGGATGTTAAATTTTTCACTTGAATCTACCTGGAAATTTTTATATACATCTGAAATTGTCTATTATAGCTTTTAACTTTGTATTTTATCTGAAATATTTAATTAACCCTTTCGAGACTCATGGGATATATATATCCTAATGTTTCTATGACTGCTGGGATATATATGTCCAGTAGATCTGTCTACTGGGCATATATAGTGTTATGAAAATAAAAAAGTACAGAGGAACGCTGATTATCTGAACCAGACGGGCGGGGAGTATTTTGTTCGGATAACTGATCAGATCATAAAAATGTAAGCTGTACGTAAAAAAAAGGATATTTAAAGGATTTTATTTTATTCAATCGATAAAATGTGTACAAACACTGGATATTGTTTGAAAATTTGTGATATTTTATTTTGCAAATAAAATCACATTGTATGTCATTTAAATAACAAAAATATGGAGCTAAAAATTCATGGACACAATACATTTACGTACGTGCAGGGCCGGCGCAAGGTTTATATGAGTCCTAGGTGAGACTTGAAATGTGTGTATGGTTTTCTTGCACCCCAGGCGAAGGTTAAAATTTGCACCCCGGTTGTATTCAAACAACTATCTTTTTTCGGTTTGGTGCATCCCTAGGACCTTTTGCGCCCTAGGTGACAGCCTGGGTTCGCCTAATGGACGGGCCAGCCCTGCATATGTGCACAGGAAGTTCATGTAAATAAATGTTATTTTTTTTATGCGTTAAAAATTATTTCAACACTGTTTAAAGTGACCAACTGAAATCAAGTGAACCAACAGCTTTCTCTTCAGACATGGGAACGGCGATAAACTCCATCACTTGTAACAGATACATACTCGGCACAAAGTCATAAAATTAAATATTCATGGGAGCTTGAAATCTTGTTTGGATAATATGAAATTCGGATAATCAACGTTTCTCTGTAAATGAGATTTTCCCGGTTTTGATAACAAAGACAATGATATTATCATAGTATGAAACCACACAGAAATTACTTTGCATTACATAACTGAATAGAAGAAATGATCTACTAATTCTGTGTTTTTCATCTGTCCCAGGATGAATGTCTAATGGGACAAATGTATCCCATCATGATTTTAGTTCTTCAAAATATGGAAAATCTTTGATTTAATAAAAGAATAGTTTTCTTTAACCATTAAATAAAAATTAACACATTTTTGGCCTTTTTAATATCCTTTTCAAAATTCAGGCATTAAGCATCGTAATAGGTTAGTCTTGAAAGGGTTAACATTTAAAAAAAAGAATTCCCTAAGTTTTATTTTTCAAATGATTTTGATTTAAAGCAAAACCACTTGACTAAATTTTATTTAAAGAATTTAATTACTAAGCCGAGTCTAATTAAGCTTAACTTATTATTTAAAATAACTCTGCATGGCATCTTAATGGAATTTCCAGAACATTTTTACTTAAGTACTCAGCATTTAAATAAGTAACCTGAAACCCACTAAGCATTGTCTGCGAGTTTGTTTTATACACACACAGCCTCAACACTGAGGCAAACACGGAATGTGATTGCTTTTCATTTTTTAAAATTTTGTGAGTGTTAGTACACTACTAGATTATAGTTGTTTGTATTTTGATCCAAGCATAATAAATTGTTGCTAGTTTATTATTACTATTCACTAGTCTTGTGAACATTGCCTTGTAGATAATTGTCAAGCATGTTCATATTCACATCGATCAGTTATTTATTTCTAAATACTTATTGTGCTTTTGTGTTACTTTGTTTTATAATTACAATCAGTTTTACCCTTTGATAAACAGTTTATATAAAAGTTCAATTGTTTTATTAATTTAAAACATTTCTAATGACCTGATGGGTCATGACCTAAAATACATTATTTAGACTGGTTTAACAATTGAAAAATATCTTAGTATATTTACTGAACTTTTTATTTAAAAAAAAAAAAGACACTTCCAATGTAATTAAACACTTCTAATAATGAATGCTCTTCCCCTCTTTTCTTTTTTTCATACCCTATCCTTTTTGTATCCTTTGTGCTTTATTCATCCATTTAATCACTGATCTTTTTGTTTTGACACATTGACATTTGAGTGGTATGAATGTTTTGGATGATGTCTGTATGCTGCATGAATACCTTTGCATGTTATGTGGTGTTGTTGTTATTGTTATTGTTATGCTTGTTTGCTCCTTATGCACATTTCAGATTTCTCTTTCAGCCTCTTCGTTATTTTATGAAATTATTTTAGGAAACATCATTAGGCTTATCTTGTCTCTTGAATTATTTACTTCTTAAAAATGTCCTTTTCTTTCCTCTTCTGCTTTATCCACTCTGCAATAATGTAGAATGATGAAGAGGTGTCGTGCAACATATAGATCTACAGCTTAACCTGGGCCAAATGTAGATTTTACTTACTTGTACTAAGCCAACTTTGACATATGACCACATTTTATAGCACACCACCCACCACTATCAATTAAGGGTTAAACTCTTCAGTGGCTTGCAAGTGCAGGATTCTTTTCACAGCTTGATAATGAGTGTGTGTTCGCACAAGACAAATCTATGCAAGGACCAACGAAAACAAACTATGGCGTCAAAACAATTTGTAGTTCAATTTGATAACTTATAGTTTGCAGGAACTCCAGTTTATCGGCATGATTTCCAGTCATTTAATAACTTCTTTATTGTTGAATGAGTTTAAAAACAAACTATGGAACTGAAATGATTTATTACAACAATCAAAATTATTTTTTCGAGTTTGCAGGTACCAACTATAGTTTATCCACTTCACAATTATTCATAGTGGTTATGTAACTGCTTTATTGCTAAATGAGTTTAAAACAAACTTGTCAATCTTTGCAATAATGCATTAAGGACGGCCATTTTGAATGGCTAAAAGTAGTTAGATTTAAAAAAAGATTTTTGTTGATAACTGATCAATACATTGTATAATTATATAATATAAACAAGAATTGGCGAACACAAAAGGGCACTCAGAACAGGTGATGTTTCCAATGCACTCAACACAGAAATGACTAATAATTGTGATTTCCAACACACCCACATTATAAAACTTGGACGTTACAAACACAGAAGAAATTGCATCAAATCGGCTGTAATTGCCCAAAGCAACACAATCTCTCATTTTATAAATGAAATTCAGAGAATGGATAATTTTATATCCGACAGAATATGATAATTATAAAAACATTTTTAATTGGGAACCTATATTTGCTCATTACCGGTTTGACCCGATTGCAGATCAAGCGGCCTAAATCGTGTAACATTAATATCTGATCAATACGTTGTATATTTATACTTTTCGGAGTTTTTTAGAGCGTTACCAGAAATGAAATCTACCCAATTTTAGCCATTTAAAATAATATCTAGCCACTTCTAGCCATTAAAAATGGCCGTCCCTGATGTGTTATTGCAAAGTTGCCACAAACTTTATTTTTGTATCTCAATAAATTATTTTAGCACCATTGTTGGTCCTTGCATGGATTTGTCTTGTGCAGAAATATCGGTACAAGTTTGTAGTCATTTATCAAGTAAAAACTAAACGATTCACATATACTATTAAAAAGAGCAGCATATTTAAAATAATAACTTTAATAATATTAGCCACATTTAAATTGTTGACTAGCAACCAAACATTTATGAAGAAAGTCTATATTTTAATGCTAGGAAATTTATAATTTAAGATATTTCGATAAATTGTCTATAACTTTGTGGAGAGTCATTAACATACCAACTTTTGTTTGGATTGTGAAGAGTCATTAACATACCAACTTTTGTTTGGACAATCTAATCTCTTCCTCATACCTTTGTTGTTGACATGTTTTGGCCGATTCTTTCCTTACGGATATTACATTTTACACCCGAAGAAGGCCGTAAAATGTATCTGCCGAACGTGTCAGCAACAAAGATGGGAAGAAGAGGTTAAATTGTCCAAACAAAAGTTGGTATATTATTTAAATGTTTTTCTCTTCTGAAGCCTTTTTAGAACAGTTAGTTTCTTGTCTATAGTTTTGAGAAGGGTCATTAACATTCAAATAGTTCTTCGGATGATTGAACATGTCGACTGAATGCATTGAATACAAGCGCAGAGTTCAACCCAATGTGGGTTCCGCTTCTCAACAGGCCCAAACCCAACAAAACGATGACAAAGAAACACCCGAATCCTACGGTATAAGGGTTACCTTACCTCCTTGAAATTAAAAACTGAAGAAAGCTAAAGAATGGATCTGCTGAAACATTGTATTAACAACAAGAAGTTTAATCGTCTGAAGAACTATTTGAAAGTTGGTTTCTTAGTATGTTTCTTTAAATTTTTATTTAACACACTACAGAGTCTGTATTCTGGTTGCTGTGAATCAAGTTTCTCTGCTAGTAGAAAAGTTTGCTGCTTCTACAAAAATAGGTGTTTAGTTGTTTGGTTAACTCTTAAATTCATGAACCGCTTGATACCTCTCCTATCGACAGTGGAACTCTTCTGTGATTAGAATAAAAAATAATGGAACTCTTTTTGTGAATAAAATAGAAAAAAATGAAAAATTACCAAAAGATGGGAGGGAAGTAACTTTAATCAGTTTTTCCCCTTTATAATAACATTCAAATTTTTTTATATGAATTTGAGAGTTAATTGGTTAGCTATGTTGTTATACCTATCACATTTATACTAGAATCAATAATGCCAGGCAAATACTTATACTGACCTGCACGCTGATGGCATCACTGGTTTAAATTCGATTGCTTTAAAATTATTTTTCATTAAAAAAAAAACAAAAAAACTACATTAAATTTTTCAAAGCTAGCGTGAAAATTACAGCCCATCTTATTTACGAGACTGGGCTTATGTAGGGCGCGTCAAAATACGCATGCATGAACAACATGGCAAGATATGCAACCCAAGAAAGTTTCAATCTGCTCGCCTTTTCAGTTCTCTTTTACGCATTGCTTGAAGTAGATATGTTTTTTTGGCGTGTCCTAAAATGGTCAATCCAAAAATTGAGCCACACTCTTGTTCCACTTGAAAACACGAACATATGACATGCATTCTTCTCCATAAACTACAGTTAGTATATGAAAAGATTCAGTGGCCATTTTGTCCAATTTCACCAAAAAGTCCTAATTGAGGTGTTTCTTGAATTTTGAACTGACCATTTTTAGGGCTCATCAGAAAAATGTATCTACTTCAACCAATGCGTAACTGAACTGAAGACGTGAACGATTGAAACTTTCATGGGTTGTTTATGTTTTCCCATTGGTCAATGTATACCACATGGTTCATGCATGCATGCTGTGGTTCAACTTACATAAGTTCAGTCTGGCTATTTTTATAGCCACACCTCATATTTAGGTAATTACTTTCAATTTCAAATTTGCAGAGATTCTTACCTAATAAACAAAACAATACAGATGCTGTGAAATCCTAATGATTAGCTAATATTGTGAATTTACTTACTGTTAACTTTCATGTATTTTTTTTTATCATTGGAGAACATTACCAAAAGTTTTAAAGTTTTCTTGTAAAACCACTAAAAATAAATTTGCTATTTTTCATTACTTTTTTACTTGTAACTAAATATTTGTTAGCAATTAATGCTAAATAGAAACACATTTGTTATTTGTTATTGATGAGAGCAAGCTGGGACTTAGAACATTTCATCATTATTGAACTAAATAATCCTTAATATGTATGAATATTAAGAATAATATCCATGAATATAAGTTGATTTAAAATAGCAGTATATGAATAATTCTTTATCTTTATTTTTTATAAATCTTTTATTGGATCAAGTTTACTCTTTAGGCATAAAGCTTAGAAGAAAGCCTCAATTTTTAATTTTGATTCTTCAAATTTGTTGTGGATAATTTCACTGGTTAATCTAAAAGTAATGTCTTAAAACTCCTAAAATTCTATCAATTTTTATATAAATTATTCAAAATTCAAAAAGTTCAAATGATTCACTTAGACTGGAATCTTAAAGACTTCTCTATTTTAGTAAGATTTTCTTTGAAACAGTTTATTATGGAGTTAGTAGTGTAATATTTTTATTACCTATTGCTGTTCAATTGACTAAAAAAACTAAGTACACAAAGGTTTTTCTTGTAAATGTTTATATAAAATATGTTCAACATATGGAAATTATTTATACACATTATGTTCTTTTGTCAAAGATTTAAAGTCTTTTTTTCTCATTTTGTACAAAACTAGAATTTTAAGAAAGGTTAAGGATATTTATTTTCAAGGTTACAAAATATTTTTCTTCATTTTCACAAGCATTTGTAATTAAATTTTGAGGCTTATTTTGTGCCTTATGCCGCACTTAGGATAAACTTGTCATTTCATAGTTTTTCATTTGGAATTTAGGCTGAAAAAGTATGAATGGAATCCATCCACACCAAATGTACATATTCTGTATTTTGTCAAATGTTGTTCATTTGTATTGCATTGTATCCATTGATATTATTTCATGATAATTATATTTATATCTTTGTTAAAAATGTGGCAATCATTCTTTTAATCGAAGCTTAAACTGAATCATAGTCATAAATCTTTTCAATTCAATGGATTTCTAATTTTTATAAATTTGTTTGTTAGTCTGTTTTTTCTGTTATTTATATTTGTAATCATAAATTTCAATGTTAAAACTTGTGTATATAACATCAGTTTTTGAAGCAAAAAAAAATTGTGCTTATGAAAAGTATTCTAATCTCGGTTGTTAAATTTGTGATATTAATTAGATTTTTTTAAAATTTTACACTTAATGCTGCAAAATAATTAAGGAAAAGTAGCAAGTAAGTCATTGTTCTAAAAATATTATTGAAATCCATATTGGATTTACTTTAAATGTCAAAAACCTTTTAAACCTTAAATACTTGCAGCAATCTATAGTTTAGTCTTGTTTTTTTGGGTTTCTGTTGTTGTTGTTTGTTTTTTTTTAATTAAAAAAGAATATATTTTGACCCTTGCTTTAAAGAATAGGAGAGAAAGAGTGCATCAAGGTCACTCTGATCAATTTTTATGAGCATATCATGAGTGGCTTGTCAGATAGATATATAATGTTAGTTTTGTGTTCTCTTAAACTTCTGTTCTTTTCATCCTCCTATCATTTATCAATCTGGTTATCTTGTTTTAGGGATAATTACTTCAATTTTTAATATGGATTGAAAAGATTCTTTTAGATTTAAGTATGATTTAGTTGGGACTTGTCTTGCTGGCTAATGATGCATTTTCCTTAGACATTTGGTAAATGTTTCTAAAAAATAATGCACTTCTAAGCTTTGAGGTTTCCACAAACTGATATAGTTGACTTGTTTGGCATTATTATTGTTCCCTCAGATTTTGTAAGTTCAAATTGCGGATATTTTTAGTTCTCAGCAATGAGGTCAACTCTTTGGTTTAAATATTATTCATTGTCATTTGAGTTAAGGATTTAAAAGAACAAAAAAATTTGAAGATGTTAATTCATTCTTGTCTGGATTATATCATAAAGTTAAGCTTCAGGGTTTTTTTTTTTTTGTGGGGTGGGGCGGCTATTTTACTGTTTAAAACTTTTAGTCTTGATTTGTGGTTATATTGTGGGCCTTCCTTAATCACCCAATTTATGATCATCAATAATGATAAACTTAATGTAAAAAGGAAAATTGCTATTTGATGCGGCAGGTTTGTCCAGTTTGTAAATTTTATTTTTTTGTAAATATATGTGCTTTTTTTTTTTCTTTTTTTTCTTCTTTTTTTTTAGACAATCTTGTCAATTTTTATTTGACAGTCAATAGTTTGTATGCTTTTTTTTCTTTGTTTTGTCTGCATGTTTGTCCGAATTGTTTAGATATTTACATATCTTACTCCTAATTGTTTATCTTTTTTAAAAATTTTTATATAATTGCTTGCCATTTTGAAAGTTTTTGACATTAGGGTGTATTTGCATTAGATTTTACAATGCCTAGTTTTTATTTTAATACATACTTATAAAGAAGTTAATTTCAAAACTAAAGTTATTTTGTAAACAGTCTCAAAAATTGCTATTTACATTGTAAATTAACAGCTTCGCCTTTTTTGTTATTTAAATTTTTTGGATCAAGTGTACATCAGGTACCTGGGACACATTTTGCCTCAACACCGGAAAATGTATGAAGTTACTTACATTAAATGAAAAATAGGTTTTTTTGTTTTTTGTTTTTTTTTAAACTAACAAATTTTTGAATTTACTAAGATACTTTCTCTCAGAAAAATAAAAAGTATTTTTTGTGCTTTTAATCCAACTTTCTTTTTCTATTTATTATGCTAAGATAACTGTTACTGATTGACTAAAATGTAAACATTAATAATTGCTATAAAAGTCAAAACCAAGTTTTATGAGGAATAATTGGATTGAAAGCGCAAAACTACTTGTTATTTTTCTGGGAGAAAGTATATTAGTAACTTTGAAAATTTGTTAGTTTAAAAAAAAAAAACAACCTATTTTTCATTGAATGTAAGTAACTTCGAACAACCAGTGTTGAGGCAAAATGTGTCCCTTTTTGATTCGATAATTTTCAGGGTGCCTGATATAAACTTGATACAGTTTTTTTATGAGTTGAAATTATTTATTCTGCTGCACTCTTTATATATAAAGTAATATAATATTGATATAACTTATTGCTAAGTGAAATATTTTCAAGTTTTCACTTGTATATATTATATACATAAGACTATTCTGCAGCACACACTGTTGTACATAAAAAGTTATTTTTGTTTTTTAAATTTTAGATTCATCCAGATAAATTCTTACGAGTATTTATCATTTATTTGCTAATGTTTACTTGATGTTATTTTTAAAACTTTGCTAATTTATGCCCATAATTAATATTAATATTTGTGACTTGTTCCCGTATTTTAAATTTGTAACTTTCCTTTAGTCTTTATTCTATTGAATTTATTCAGTTCTAATATGTAATGAGATATTATTTTAGTCATCAGTTTAGAGCTTAACTTTTAGTTGACAAAACTATCTGAAACATGGGATTATATTTTTTTTGACTATTTTACAAATGACATATTTTGCTTCTTTTTTTTTAATTTTTTTAATTTTTTTAAAAAAAAATTTTTTTTTGTCCCTTTATGCATTTAATAAGTTTTGATTTTAATATTTAAGTTGCTCTTTTTGTTTGCTTATAAATATTCTAAGACCAGATTCCACCCAAAATTAAATTGTTATTGAAGTTTTTTGTGTTCAGTATTAACAATTTTCCTTTTTACACTTTCCTCATTTATAATGGTCCCCTAAAAAGTGAAAAAAAAGGAGGGAATTTCCACAATGTAACTACTAATCATGTAATTTATTTCAGAAAAAATAATTTTCTTTTGAAAACCTGTTTTTCTTTCTTTAGTGCCCTCATCAGAGACAGGTTCCAACCTAAATGGGCTACACCGCTACCAAGGTGAGATGCTAAGGTTTTCATGCTCTTTCAGAGCGTATTGGAACGTTGTGCAAATTTCCAACTTTGGGATGCTAGGTCTTGCACTCTCTGTATAATAATCTGATCTACCTAGAGATAGTGATATTAAATGTGTGCACTAACAGGCCATCCATATCCTGTTTTGCAAACTATACCTATACCATTCAACATTTTTCAATTAAAAAAGCAAATGGTCAATGAATGTTAATGGAAACCATTTTTCTTATTACTACTTGCTTGTTTAAAAAGGATTCTAACAGCATTGTCTTTGAAACTGTGATAAGATATATATAGAACTTTTTCTTTTATTGTAAATGTTAAAATTTTTGTTTGCTTTTGATGGTAACTTGGACATGATTTGCTTCATGCATCTTGGTGCATCTTGTCATCAGAATTCTAATCAAAGTATCTAACCTAATCTCTTTGATCAGAAAAAGACAGCATTTCTTTTACTGGAGTCATGTAAACTAGTTTCAACCATTATTAATTTTTTTCCTCTCAATGGGTAGGAAAAAAATCCCCTTCCCAATAGGTCTTTAGAGGGGTGTTTAATATGTAAGTTTCTGCTAAATTGGTCACTTTTGTGCCCACTTGTTTTTTTGTTGTTGTAAATTCAGACCTTTTTTAGTGGTCACAGCCCAACAAAAGACGAGAGAAGTAACTTATTCATTGATCATCCCTTTTTCCAACTTTTTATTTGATCACCCCAACACAACATATATGGGTGGTGATTCATAATTTCCCTTGGAATGCTAGTTGGTATTGTTTTTATGTACACTAGTTGTATTAGTAATTTGCCAATAACAATATGGCACCAAGCAATGGGGGGGGGGGTAAGGGTTAGATTTGATGTTCTGCCTGCTGTAAGAGCTCTTGTAGCTCAATGAGTAGAGCAGTTGCCATACATAAGCACGTTCCTGAGGTAAAAGGGATGTGATTTGAGTCTTGCCTAGAGCGTATTTTTTATTTCCAATTTGTGCTGTTTACTCATTGCCATAGAACAGTGGTCACCAACCTGGGTTTGTATTAACCTAAACGGTTCGTGAAAAAAAAAAGGGGGTTCAGACGGGGTTCGACAAAAGCTTGATCAAAATTGTTAATATTAGATAAAACATTAATAACACATAAAACATTTCGGTTTTGACAAAAATTTCATTTTGTGAACAATGTCAAACCATTTTTACTCTTTGGAGATTGTTAAGTATTGTTTATATTAACTTTCATTATTAATTTACAGCATGCTATTTTATGAAATGGTATATTTTTTAATAAAGGAAAATGAAAAGATGTGTATGTATATTATTAGGTAAAACATTAATAACACATCAAGTTAGGGTTCTTTCTAAGTGTCTCAGTAATATTTTGGGTTTGTATCATAAAAAACGTTTGGAGACCACTACCATAGACTAATGGTCTGAATAGTTGCAATGAAAAGCAACTAAATTTTGATGAAAGATAATACTAGTCAAAAATTAAAAACTAATTTTTATTAGTCCAATTGCCAAAAAAGGTAGTTTATTCAGCTTTTTTAAAATGAGATCCTGAAAAAAATTCATTCTTAATATACATTTCTAATTAAGGTTAAATTCTGGCATAATTCTGTATTAGTTTTTTGTTATTGGAGTTAGATGCTGGGCAGAATCTTTATTGGTATTGTCAGTTGCACCAGCATTGTTTCTGTAATACTGTATTATTATTTCTCTTTATTATGACAATCAAAGTAATCTTTTTAAAATGGGTTTACACTTTCTCTTCATTAAACTCAAATAGTTGCTTTTATTATTGTTATTACTAGTTTTCCTTCTCAGTTTAAGGAGGAGACATTTTTATAAAGTTAATTACACAATTTTTAGTTCTGAAAAATAAATTTCACTGCTTTTTAAAATTTAATTAAATTTCTTTTTTAAACAAAAGATTATTGATTTACTGATTTGTTATAATAAGACTAGTTTTATCCAAATTTTTAAAGAGCTTTATTTTTCATTCTGTGGTCAAGTGCCTAAGTAACTGTATGTGCTCTATTATAAGTTTAAATAGATAATGCCAAACAGGATCTGGGATTATATATTTTCAATTTTTCAAGTTAACGTTTCTAAGCAACATAATGTGCAATAATTATTTGTACGACTTAAGATTTTGAAAATCTTATGAATCCCTATTCAGGTTAATGCCATAATTGTAATATTACTGACTTTCATTAAATTTTGCTTTAAGTACTTAAGTTTTGTTAATATTTCATGTGGAATAATGTTTAAATTATTGATCTTAAAAGGAGCACATAAGTATTCTGTATCTGTATTTAAATGAATTGAGTCATTTCTGATAAACATTTTTTTGTAATATTTAGGAATATCAAGAAATATGAATGTTTCATAACAGCAACTGTATTGTGATGACTTAATTTTTGATAACTAGAAATTATAATTGTCCATAAAAGGAATTCAATTTTCTACTTGCCTTAAATTATGTCTATAAAACCCAAGACTTTCCAATTGCTCCTCTGCTTTAAAAGCTTTCTGAAAAATACTTATCCAGTCATTTGTAACCCTTCTACTACCAAATCTATTAAAAGCAGTGATGTCAGTCAGTACTACTAGCAGCAGTTATCTTTATATGTGCTTTTTGAGGGAAATGTTTTTTTTTTTCTTCTTTTGTTAGACATTATAATAGGGGTGGGGGTAAAGATTACTTATAATTTGAAGATGATACTCTACTTTAGTCCAAGCTTACAAAATAAAATAGTGATTTTTCAAAATGAGACTAATTTCTCTGGTCTGTTTTTGTTGGGATATCTATGATATTGCTTGTGTGTGTGGAATGTGATTTATACAGGCTGTCAATAAAGTCCCATATCTATTTTTGTTTAAACAGTGTAATAAAATATAGACTTTATGGACACCCTGCATTACACGCACACCTTCCAACTGAATTGGTTCCTCCTTTAAAAAATGTATGCGCACGTATCTTGAAAAAATGTATGTGCATTGGGTTTTATTCAGGTTATGTTTGATCTAATCTGATTTTCATCTTGGAAAGAGAATATTTTCTCATTTTCATCGGAGAAAAACACTTGGAGAAATATTTTGTGCTACATGCTTTTAGATTTGACTTATTGAATGGCTTTCTTGCATTTTTAAGACAGTTGATGGATTAAGTATTTTGTATTGAATGGCTTGGTATTGAAAAACAAAACACCTATAATTTAAAAAAATGATATCCAACATCTAATGCTGTATTTGTTAGAAACTTAATGGTTGTTTGAGAGTGTGTGTTTTGAGATGCAACTATTTGTTTACATTTTAATTCTGATGTCAAAAGTTAAGCTTGGGATTATTTTTTTCACTCTCATTTGATCACATTTATTTAATGTATTTTTTCAGTTGGATGATTTGTACCAGCTGCCATCAATGTTTCAAACTGACTACATTTTTGACTTGATCTCGCTTTGTTTTTACTGATTATCATCAAGTTTTCTATACTCATTACTACTTACAAAAATGTTGAATAACTCTGATTATTTTGCATTTGTATATAGTTTGCAAACTAATTCAAAATTTTCACCAAACAATTTTCGTGCTTATTTTTTTAATCTTACAGATCATGTATTATAAAAATTTGCTTTCTCTATCTGTCGTATCATTAATGTTGGCTATTACTGGATCTCCAAAAGTAGACTTTTGCAAAATTAGGTTATGTAAAATGCTGTCATTCTTACTTGTTTCTCTTACAATAAATTATTGGCATGTTGAAAAGCCTGAACGGGGCTGCCAGATTTGGCCAGAAGGGAGATAATCTGAGGTTTATCTCTAAGACTTACACAACACAGGCATTGGAATAGCGTTGAATTTGGAAATTTAACGATCTCAAAATCGATACTATTTTAATGCCTGTGTTGGGTAAGTCTCCGAGATAAAAATTACCTTCCCTCTGGCCAAATTTGGCAACCCTGAGCCTGAACATTAATGGTAAATTAGGAGCAATTTTTAAAAATTTTATATAAAAGTTGAAGGGGGGTCAGTTTTTTTCTCTCTTTCTTCACTTAAAGACACTTAAAGCTTAGATTGTCGCTTGAGGCTAGACATATTTATTTATTTTACTTTGAGCTGCATAAAATTTTCTTTCGCTTTAGTCGACATAATTTTCTGGAAATTCATTAAAAATCCATTCAAAAAATGCTTTAATCTTTCAAGATATCTGTGGGAACACATTGTTTTCTCAGCTAAACTTGAATAGAGACAATTTTTCCATAAGACCGTACTTTATTTATTACCTTGTATGAATGTATGTACAAAGATAGGGTTGGTAAGTGAATCGGGATGATTTTTAGGTTGAAAAGTTTCTTGGTTAACGGGAAATCTATTCTTGTTCATTGCATTATTGTCAGTTTAATTTTTTCTCAAATTTGATAATGAAAGCTAAAATCACGTCTTTAAAAAAAAAATATATAATTTTGTTGTACAGGTTTATTAAAATCCTGAATATTCACAAATGATCTTATTATTTCGGAGAGAAAAAAAATTGAAAATTGACAAAGTAAAATTTGCAAGTATCTGTAAAATATAAGATTCTTTCTCTTTCTTTTCTATACTGTTCTAGATAGTGGAATTTATAATTCTAAATGTTAATCTAAGGAATTATATAATCTGTGACTGTTCTTGCGATTTCAATGTCTGTAATATAATTAACTCAAATGTAAACTTGTATTTTATGCAGCACCGTCCTGCCACTTAATAGCGATGAGTAAGATCTTTAAAAATATTTCTCACTGATTTTAATTTCTTCACGCATTCTATTCAACATCTATATATTATTATTATTTATTCATTCCGTATCACCATTTGCTTACATTGCTCCCTTTCAGGCATTCTGGAAAGATCTACAAATATAAATGGCATTTCTTTCTTTCTTTTACTATGATTGATTCTTTTTTAAACTAAAAGGCTTTTTATGTGATGCCTTTTAAGTCATTTAATCTGAGAGAGAGAGAGGGGGAGAGAGAGAAAAAGATACTCTATCAGATGAAGACAATTTCTGAACTTTGAAGTTTTTCTAATATATAAATATGCGTAGTAACTTTAAACTTTAATATTTAAAATGAAAATGTTAATAGGCGAATTAAAAAATACATTCCAGGCTCAACTTTATTTTTAATTATTGTAAAATCTTTTGATCATTTTCTATTAAAAAAAAATATATTTAAAAAATTATTTGCTTTATTTTAAACTCTGACTTTTGATATTCTTGATCTAAAGATTTTTTTTTTTTTCTTTCTTAAATTTCTAGATATCATGGCCAGTATGGGATATACCTTGAAAGATGTGGAAGACTCCTTGAGTCAGCAGAAATATGATGATATCATGGCAACTTATTTACTCCTTGGACGGAGAACATCGGATGTGAGTATTAGTGCCGGCTATTGTTGAGTCCTAAACATGACGATACCCAAATGTTGTCGTTGAGTTTAGTGTCCTAAACATGACGATACCCCAAATGTTGTCGTTGGGTTTAGTGTCCTAAACATAAAATTACCATAAATATTATTGTTGAGTTTAGTATCCTAAACCCAACGATACCCCAAATGTTGTCCATTATGGAAGCACATACAGGACATTAACTTTGAGTGTACAGAGTACATGAAAATTAAAAGGGACTGTTATTGTACCTTTTGTTAGGCATTTGTCAGTTTAAAAGCCCTTTTGCTTGAGAAAGCAAGTAATAATAATAATAGTGCAATCAATTGCAGTAAAGATATAAGGCCTATTAAAGAAGAGTAAGAAGTGCACAGGCAGGAACTACAGTTACAAAGTGTATTTATTTACTGAGTTCATATAATTATGAAAGTTTTGAAAAAAGAAAGTTTTATTTTTGATTTAAAGCCTGCTAATGTATGTATGTTCTGTATATCTTAGCGTAATTGATTCCAAAGTCTGGGTGCTATATAGCTGACACTCCTGTGCCCATGAGTCATATTCATAAAGACAAGTTCTAAAATCTAAATATCGGATGTTAATAAGAGCATGGAGTTCATAAGAGCACATATCATGCAGACATTTGAATATTGTAATTAAAATTTTGAACACAACTCTTTCTTCTATCCTAAGCCAATGTAGGCTGATATCTATTCCTACAGACGAATTTTCATAAAAATAGAAAATACAGAAGAATTTCCATAATTTAATATAATAAAGTAACTTAACTCTACTCCTATAAAT